>BSBK01009244.1:2500-37500 GCA_027943335.1 Chamaecyparis obtusa | reverse complement strand
TAAGGTATACTTGGAAAAACTCCATTTCACTGAAGAAGAGAATTATCCAATGGTGGAATTAAGAGGAATTGCCCATTTATTGTTGAAACCCTGGTTATGAGGGTTTGGTGACCTACAACAACAAAATTGAATGGATCTTCCTACTCACAGCACTTCAAGACCTCACATTCAAACCAAAATAAAGATAATTCATTCCTCTAACTCTAAATCTAATATTTGGTACCAAATGAATCTGTACATGTCTGTAAAAATCTCTGTAATAGTGGATTTACACATGAAAATTGAACTTTTTGGCACACAAACTCCATGTATTTATTCATTGACTCCATGATTGCATTTGAAAATGGTTTTATAGGAGTCAAAAATTAGTTTTCTACCCCTAGAAACCATCCTAACTTCTATTCAAATTATTTAGACATTGAAACATAACATTTTACAAAAACTTGCAAAGTTGCAACTTGCAACTTTGCAATTTTGCAACTTTTTGACAATTTGGCCTTATTAGAAGCCTTGGATAGGAGATTCAGGTGCCCTCACACATGACACATGAACCCCTTGTAGAGAAAAAATAAATTTGACATCAATATCACATCCACTAGCATAGGTTGACCACCTTTGACCAAGCATGGATGAATACCCAATTTTAAACTTTTCATTTCACCCAAAAAGACTAATGGCACAAAAGGCCTTATTAAAAATTAGGTGGCCATGAAAATCCTTATTACATTCAGATATACCTCCACATAGTGAATAATATCACATGACATATAGGTGCTCTTGCATCAATGGTTGATACCATAGGGTGAAAGTTTGCTTGTGAAAAGGGTGCATGGATGGTGCTATGGTGAATGTTTGAGAGATCTAACTTAAGGAGGGTATATTTTTATGATAAAATCAGTTCACATATGTTGAATGGATGGTGAACCAACTCTTTCTAGAGTTTGAAAGTGATTGGAAGGTTCATTTTGAGAAAGCCCTAGGTTTAAGGCCTAAAAGTGAAGGTACGTGAGTTGGGAGAACATGAGAGCATGGTAGCCATTAAAACCCATAAATTCCTTGGTTTGGAATCATAAATAAGTGATTTAAAATGGGTTGGTGTTCTCATCATATGTATTTGATATAGTTCCTTTTTAAATTTGGCCTATTTTGGGCTCATTTGACCTAATTTGAGAATTGCAAGGTATTGGTTGTATGCGTTGGTCCAAAAGAATAGTATCTAGTTTTTAGATATGTTGAATAAATTCCAAAAGGGTATTTGGAAGTGTAGTTTTTTTAGCAAGTTTTTTGGAAAATGTTGATGAAAAGTGTGAAATACCTAATTTTACCAATGTTCCTTAGTGACCCTCAGGGACACTTTGGTCAGGTGTGCTCGGGAATGTTTGAGGGACTCTATGGGTGAAAAAGGATTGTCGCTAGTGTTTACCTAACAAAACGGAGCTAGTGGAGTAGACAATTTGATCCCAAGATGAACAAATTGAAAGATACCCAATGTTGGTCTTTTCAATTGAGCAACATTGTAACTTTTGACATAAACCAAGATAGGGATGCCAAATTAAAAAAAGGGGCTTATCCCAAAAATGAGATGGGTAATTTTAGGCCTCCATAATATGGCCTTGTAGCACCTAACAATTTGTCAATACCTTGCACACGAGCTCTGAGATATGCCCCAAGAAAGATCACTACCCAATGTTGCTTAGTGATCCGTAGGGACACTTTGGTCAGATGTGCCTGTGAACCTTTGAGGGAATCTATGGGAGAAATGGGGTTAGCACTAGTGTTTACCTGGCCAACTGGAGCTAATGGAGTAGATGATTCGATCCTACAAAGAATGGATTGAAAGATACCCAATGTTTCTCATTTCAATTGAGCAACATTGTAACTTTTGACACAAACCGAGATAGGGATGCCAAATTAAAACAAAGGGGAATCTCCCAAAAATGAGATGGGTAATTGTAGGCCTCCATAGCATAGTCTTATAGCACCTAACAATTCATCGATACCTCGCACAAGCTCTGAGATATGCCCCAAGAAAGATCTCTCGCAATGTTTCTTGGTGACCCTTAGGGAAAGAAACTATCTCTGAAAAGGGTATCTAGATCAATAATTAAATTTTTCAAGTTTTTTGGGAAGTTTGGCATAGAATTCTAAAAAAAAGGGTTGGAAGGGCTACAAGGAGTGCCTAGTTTGAGTCCAGGTAGGGATAAATTACCCAATTAGTGAATATGTTTTCTTTCTTAGTTGGGAAATGTTGGATAGGGTATATAGAGGCACAAGGAAGTGATTGAATCCACATTTGAAGTTGGTTATCAGATTTTTGTGTTTGAAAGGATCATTGTGAAGAGGGTTAAAGGAGTGTAACCTTGGAAAATCAATTATTTACTGATCAACAAAACTAAGTTTGGGTTGGGAAACCTTGAAGTGGACATTTTCTTATTGGACCTCCATGATTCATTGGGTGCTCCTGCACCAACAGTTTGCATGACAATATATATAGCCAATCAATTCCAATAATGACTTTTTTCATCTTATCAACTTAATACATTCCATTACTTCATATGACATGAGCTTTTTTAAGAACATATGTACAAATATTCTCAGATTTTGTAGTCAAATCCATGTTATGGCATTTAAAGAATAGTTTTTTAAAATATATATCTGAACATGTTCTTAATGTTAATTAGTATTTAAGTAAGAAATTTTTAAATAGATTTCACACTTATTTATTGTTGAACCTACAAAATAAAAGGTCATGTTCAAAAGTAAATGCCAGATTCTTTTGAGGTAGGGATTGAGAGGGTTGAATACATGTATTTCAATAATATATTTGCAAATTTGGGCCATTGTACCTTTTATATACAAAATTTGGAATCTAACATGCAGATGGAAGCTCATTGCCCTTTTTTATACAAAATTTGGCATCTAACATGCACATGATAGATCATTCCCCTTTTTTAACATAAAAATTGGCATCTAATATGCACGTGGCAACTCATTTGGACCTTTTTTAATATAAAATTTGGCATCTAAAATGCACATGATAGCTAATTGCCTTTTTTTACATAAAAAATGGCATCTAATATGCACATGGAAACCCTTTTTTTATACAAAATTTGGCATCTAAATATGCACATTACATCTTATTATCAGTTTAAGTACAAAATTTGGCTTGAAAATATGCACATAGAGAACCTCAAAGATATACACAAAATTGTCAAAAGTATTCTAGCATATTGTAGAATCATTCTTCTAGATTGTCCAAAATTAATCAAGAGAACCTTTTGGATCAACTCTAACCCTTATTTGTTGGCATTAAGTATGTTTGTCATTAGTGACAACACTTATTCAGACTCTATGTGTTTATCGAGCAGACAGGACAGTGTTTACCGAGCAGATAGGATAGTGTTTACCGAGCAGACAGAACAATGTTTACCGAATAGACTGAGATTCACAGTGCTTACCGAGTTATCATTACCGAGTGATGAAATGAGCAGTGTTTATCGAGTGCCAACATGGTAAATAGGGAATTCAGTTTCTACCGAGTGACACTATATTTACCGAGTCTCCAGTATATACCGAGTTTGAAACTACAACCGAGTGGTTAGTATGGACCAAGCCTCCACTTCTACCAAGAGCATGATGATGCTGAGTAACACAGTGGATGCCGAGTATCAGAAAGTCACTGAGTTAGTTTGCAGTAACTGAGTAACTATATTTGGGCCGACTCAGTAATATTTGTGTTAGCTTGTTTAAGAGCTGACTTTGTAATTATTTTGTAATTGTTTTGGATTGATATATAAACAATGTTTTGTATCATATCCAAGGTGTGAAGTAGCGAAGTATGAAAAAGAGAGAAAGGTAGAGATAAGTGAATTACAAAGGGCTACAACAGTATAAGAAGTAGCAAAGATCTATCCATCACAGAAGGTGATCAGTACATCAGAGAATCTCAATCAACAAGTACAGTTGCAAGTAAGAGATTTACTGTTTCATCCTAACAGGTGAATCAGCTTAAAATCCTTTAACTAGGTAGATTTAACAGCCTTTGTAAAATCTCTTAATCAAGTACATACTTTATTGTATGTTTTTGAATCCTCTAACAAGGTGGACCTAGCAGTCCTTATTGCTCCTACTAGGACAGATCATCAGAAGTGATCATTGTAAGCCTTAACCGGCAAACTTTATACTGCAGTATTGAATTTTGTGGGTATCATCCCCACCCCAATTTTACTTTCTATTTGGAAGGTTTCTGGGTCACCAAATCTCTATTTTCAAAGTGTTATGAATGTTTTATTCTTTCTGTTACTCATGCATGCAGTCAAATTATCAATCTAATGTTATTTGAAATATGGTTAAGATCTGAATTTGTTAAAAGTTTTGAAATTATTGATTCACCCCCCCCTCTCAGTAACCTAGATAGTCTTGAATATTTCCAACATTATTGTGTTAAGTATTGCCTCATGGCCAAATTCATGAACTTTCCACAAATTCTTGTTTAGAGGTCTACCATGATAATTAATCAATTGAATATTTTTTACAACAATAAGGTTTCAGTAATGAAGAATATTTCTATGTGTCTCAAAGTCCTACAAAAAGATATTAGAATTCTTGATAGGATACCTACATTTTATAGAATGATAAAATGACTTTAATACCTAAATCAATGAAAAGTGTAATAAAAAGAGTTTAATAGGTATGCATACAACTAGACACAAAAATGGTACATTCTAATCCATGTCCCTTTGAAAACAACAGATCCTATTGGGTACTAAATACCCTCTCCATTAATAACTATAGTTGTTGATCTCTTTTTGGCCTCAATACAATGACACAAAAAGTAATTTGTTCCTTCTTCATTGTTCTTATCTGCAATTATTGCATATACATGACCTACATTTAATATAAGGATTAGTTAATACTAAAATCAACATTTAAAGAATTAATAAATTGAGCTTAAAATTGATTTAACCTACGAAATCTAGAGAAATTACCTAGTTCAACTAGGTATGATACATGGTCAAAATCCATTGATGCTTCAAACTAGTTCATTTTTAGTTCTATTGGAAGTTTATATGTATCGAGGGTTTGCAAAGGTCTACAAGACCATTGGCCAACCCACTCTTTTGATTCATATTCATCCTACACAAAATGCATACATAAAGAGAAAAAACATGCAATTTATCTGGTATAAATAGCTAATGATGTTTCATTTGAACATCTAAAATAATTCATGTCACTTGATCCTATAAGTGTACAAAAATCTAGATATTTTTCAATGTTAGATTTAGATATCAATAAAAAATGCCTACAAACCATTGACTTACCTGCATTACCTGGTCCCATTGTAAAGTTACACCATTGCACAATTATTTCTGTATCTATTAACACTGCATCACCTTTGTACTTCAATTCCTATCCGGTAAGAGCTATTTTCACACATTCTCCCACACCATCATGCTCTCCCTTTCCATGCCCCGCCTTAGTGAAATTCCAAAAATATTGTACACCACAAGTTGTGACATGCATCCTATTCAACCAGTAGAACATCCTTGCATTCTTGAGTTGTGTGGTGCAACTATCCAACTATATTAAGTGTTGGTTGTATCTTATACATGTTTCCCTTATAATATCGTAGAATACTGTAAAGCATCCTTACACAAAATTTTATGAATGAGTATGATCATTGCTGATATATAAGTGATACTCTCTTATAACCTTTCTGTCCTCCTTTGTGCTATCACGTGCATGCATGAATGCTATGTGTACAAAAATTATAACTTTTGTAGAGTGGTAATACATAGGTTGTACTTCATTTTGAGGTTTCAGTGTATAATTCTAAGAAAAATCAATAATAGACCTAATAGTACCGAGGGGGGAAAGTGTCCTTACACAACTTTAATTGATCATCTAACCACATAGTTCTATGTGTGTGACCTATTTACTCATAAAATAATTTCTCTTGAATCATCTTCATAAAATCAACTACACATATATCTCTTTTCACTAACTCACACCTCTTTAATTCTTTTCCATCTTTAAAACCATATGTGACTAACTTTTATTTTCCAATAGAAACTAGTTTCTTACCAATTTTATGTGTGCTATCAAGATCTAGGCATCTAGGAAACTATTGTAAACCACCGCATGTAGGAAAAAATACTTTCAAACACATCATCTTATAGTAAGTGCACCCTTCATCTTATCTACATAGTACACTTGAAATAAATTCTCTCAGTGACTTAGGAGGTTCTTGTAGACCAAATTCTTGCAAAACATCATTAGTGTGCAAAGTACAACATATATAATGATAAATATCATTATGCATAGAAAATTCAACATGGACCCTACAACAACACGTAGTACGTGCATGATTAATCTTAACATAAAATGGTTTTTTCATCTCAGAAAATCTTTGGCTAATTTTAATCTGAGAAAATCTTTGTAGAAACCTTTCATAAAATTATATTTGAGTCATGTCTAAATAGTGTTTTGGATGTGGCTATTGATTTCTAATTCCAATTCTCCTTATAACAACATCTCTTTGGTTGGGTGAAACTGTTGTTTTGTCATGTCAAAATTTGTCAATTAACATTCTAGTGCATCAACAAAAACCTTGTCCTTACATGGGAGTATACCTGAGAATGCCCAAAGAGAATTATTGTTAGGATCCCCAATTTTTTCTTGCCTCTCTAAGGCATTGCGTAATTTTGTTCTAATTATCCTTAATGAGTTGCTTGTTTTAATTATTAAACGAGATTTTTTCATTTCTTTTTCCATTATGGTTGATGTGAGGACACGTCGAGTAACATTAGCATCTTTTGTATGTTATTCCATACCAATTGATTTGTATGCATCAAATAGATTTCTCACAATAGTCCTTTCACTACTATTTTCAATTGTTCTTAACCCCAAAATTCTCATTGTCTCTCTAAATTTCATATTTTTAATCATTTCAACAATAATTGGCATCTTCCACTTTGGTTTAAATTTTCAACATAGTTATTCCAAATTCTTTTAACTATTCTTCTACAAGTTCTTTCAAATTTTTTATCATGCATTGGCCTCACAATATTTTCATCAATGTAAATTAGAAACTTTAGTTTTCTACGAATCATTCTAGGAGGTGTTAAGATATGTCCATGATCTTGGTTTTTGTTAGGTGTATTATGTACATTAATCTCATCAAATTAAAGTGGTCTATCTTCTTCAAATTCAATAGGTACATTCATCACATTGATTTAAAATTGATTCTATTCATTACATTCATTAGGTGCATTCATCAGGTGCATTTGAATTGGTTCATGTTGATCATTTTGATTTGGTGCATTAAATACATTTATCATATCAATTTGGATTGTTTCATGTTGATCACTTTCATTAAGTGCATTAGATGATGTACCTCCATGTAACCTCCTCATATGCTCCCTTTGTCTTATCTTTTCTATAGGTATCATTGTTAATTTGTTCCTCTCTTGATCTTTCCCATTAGATTAATATTGATTGTCCTACACATAACATCATAATAAAAATACACAATCAAATATCAAGAAAAAAAAATGAGCATCATAATGAAAATCCACAATCAAACAGAAAGAAAACAACAAATGAGCATCATTTTTTTATAATCTAAAATAAAAAACCAAAAAATAAAACAAATCAATCATTTCAAAGAAAAATTGACAAAAAAAACTCTAAACTCGATTGTTACTATCCCAGAAACTGATGTCAAATGGTGCAATGGGAACTTCAAACAACTTGCAGCACTGGTTTCTATGCCGTTGGGAATATATTATATAGATTTTCTCATAACCAGTACGAGTTATGGAAACCTAAAACCAACGCTAACATTTTCCTCATAATGCGTATAGGATATGAAAAATTAGAGGTTCAACTCTACTTTTCCATAACCTGTATGGGTTCTACAAAAATAGGAACCCAGGAAGGGAGAGAGAGAGAGAGAGAGAGAGAGAGAGAGAGAGAGAGAGAGAGAGAGAGAGAGAGAGAGAGAGAGAGAGAGAGATGACCCACCAGGGAACCCAAGAGAAATTAACCTAAAACATGTTACTAAGTTTACTGAATAATATTTTTCTTAAGAATTTACAATCAATAATGAATAAAAATGCAGAAGTAATATAACGTAAGACAATATATAGTCCTAAATTTAACTCATTTACAGATTACAAGTCTCAAGGGTTCCATGACATAGAATCACGTATAAGTTTAAAACAAATATACTAAGTACAGTCCAACACATAATCACATGATATATCTTAGGTTCATTTTAAAACCAAAGTTAAAGTATTCTAATCCTTTACTTAATCATAATGAAAAGAACAAGAATTATAAAGTATACTAACATATTCATTTCAATTGAATGATAAGGTACATCTATTACATCAATGAAATCAAAGTACATATAATAGGATACAAATTGATACATCACGGTCTTCAAGATAATACAATTTCCACTACACATGTCAAAGAGATAACAATAATACATTGCATAAAATATATACATCTCTATAATCAAGATCACTAACCAATATATAAAATGGAATATGAGATATACATCTCATGATAAAGTCTCCAAGAAAGAACAATAAGATAGAAGCAATATCAAGGATCATCCAAGCACAAAGTCACGAATGTCAAATCTCAATGGTAATAGAATAACTACCACCTGACCACGTGGAACCAATAAGTCCACTCCTACTATGCTGAGGAGATAGCACCAAGCCTCACTCATGGAAACATTCAAACAAGCAAGACTAATGAAATGGTACACAAGGATAAAATGGTAATAAGTGGTTACAAGGTTATCAAGTAAAAAATGATCATGAAACAAATAAGGTGTACCAAATGCAACGTAGGAACGTAGGACACATATAGGGAAGTGTCATCACATGAGTCAACTCTAAGGTCACCTGGTAGTCTCTCTAGACCCCAGCCCCTAGGGAATCTATGTGGTATCAATATTCCTTTCGTGCAGACAAGGAAACCCAACTATGCCAGATCTCACCGTCTCTCTAGATGAGAAAACATTTTCTCTTACTCCCATCCTAGCCTATACTAGTACTCAAGGCATGGGAAAGGCACAATTATATTTTTAATGTTTCTCTCCTAATAAATTTATTAAGTTATCACTTATTAAGCCAAGTTACAAAGGATACCTAGACAGCCACTTTAGGGCTTCAATGCCTCCAAAGTAAGCCACTTCCCCTCTATGATCCTAGATAACGTACCCTAATGCTCCCAACAAAAGAACTAAAGAGAAAGAAAAACCAAAATCATAAAAGATTTCCATAAATTAATAAACCATTAATGTCATCAAAGACAAGTGCTGGAGCGAAATAATAAAAAGCTCATCCTATATAAGGATCCAAATTGTCCATTCCATACTAGACATCTCAATAACTCAAATACCGAATTCTCATAGTTTAAATCACAAGATCAAAAAATCATCAAAAGCATCAAGCATTTCTTTCCAAACATGGAGTAAAATATAATCCACAAAGATCATCATAAATGTAGAAACAAGGTGACCAAGTTAATTAGGACTCAACACAAATAATGGTTGTCACCTTTTTGTGGTTAAATAACATAAAGATCAAGGACTTAATAGAAATTTGACATAAATCCCAGATAAACCAAAAATAATACTCTTATAATCGAGACACCAAAATGGTTATAAATTTATTACATATGAACTCAAGTGCGAAAGAATTAATTTCATAAAATAATTTAAATTTTAAAAGATAAGATTCCACCTACGACATCAATCTATCCTAACCGACCTTATTCAACAAGGCTAAATAAAACTATAATAAGAAAACATTGTATTATAAAATACACCCACATCAAAATTCCATTAAAAGTAAAACAAACATTTTATTTTATTTTATAAATTAATTTATAATTTTTGTTATATAAATTAATTTATTCAATATAATTACTAATTAATAATATAATTAAATTCTAATAACCATCAATAAGATTTACCTCTATAAATTAATTTATAAAGTTTCTTATATAAATTAATTTATTAAATATAATTGCTAAACAATAATATAATTAAATTACATTAAAATAAATCTCAACTATAAGTTTGAGTTGATTATGACATTCCCTTTTTGTTATTGGTAGTCCAATTAGACTCTTCTTTCTTCTTCTTCTTCTTCTTCTTTTTTAATTCTAAAAAATAATAAATAATAACAATAATAATATATATAATTTTATAAATCCAAAAATTAATAAATAATAATAATAATTTTTAAATTTTTTTAATAAATAATAAATAATAATAATATTATTATTATTTTTAAAAATAAATCTAAAAATTAATAAATAATAATAGGAATTTTCTTTTTTCATAATTTATTTCAAAACAAACTCTCTCTCTCTCTCTCTCTCTCTCTCTCTCTCTCTCTCTCTCTCTCTCTCTCTCTCTCTCTCTATATATATATATATATATATATATATATATATATATATATATATATATATATATAGAAAAAAACTATAATTAATCTCTTAAATTTTTAGAAAATGAATTCAAATATAAATTTACCCAATCCGTTTTCTAATTCCAATTTTGATATATTCACAAGGATTTTTATCTAGAATTTAGATCAAATCCTAGATGATTGAATTCTAAACTTTTCTCAATTATTTTGGTGTACAATTTTGTTTCAAAGAGAGCTTAGAGTTTTCAACCAGATTTCAACATAGCCATAAAATTTCTTACACATAAAGTAACCACACTGATTTTCATTCAATTTGCACAAACAAGGAAAAACATGCATTCTAATTAATCCGAACACAATAACTATTTAGAAAACACAAAGAGAACAATATTTTCAAAGAGGAAAAATTTGCAAAGGTTTTCAACCCCTACTTTAACCTCATAAGTTGAATCTGAAACACATGCAAAGGCCAAAACACAAATCCAAAACATCCAAGATCCCAAGTTTTACAAAAATTCTTTGAATTCCAATCTAGAGCCAAACATATAAAAACCTTCCTAAAACCCGTGTCCTTAAGAATGACAAAAAATGATTCCAATATACAAAACCCAACAAACTCCCCTCAAACATGTAGCTCACAATAAAAAAATAAGAACTCAACTGTTAAAAGTAATAAAATAGTTAACTCAAAATCACAGAAATCAGAACTCAACTCTAACGTTGTTAATATCAATTCTCCATTTAAAAGAATTATATATTTAATTAATAATTCTAATTCATACAAATCACTCAACTTTTAATTTTAAACTTATATTTCAATTTTATTAAATGAATGTGCAAATTTAATTGCATAATAATATTTAATTAATAATTAATATTTTTAACATATTAATGGGAACCTATTAAAAACTCAAAATGATATTCAAAAGGAGGCAGTCCGGTTTTTTCAAGACCTTTTGACCAAACCAGCAGGGAATAATCAGGCTCCCCCTCAGTATGATTCTCTTCACTTTATTCCCTCTTTTGTATCTTCTGAAGATAATAATCTTTTGCTCCGGCCTTTTTCATTAGAGGAGATCAAAGTAGTAGTTTTTTCAATGGGAGCTGATAAGGCCCCAGGTCCAAATGGTCTTACTCCATTCTTTTTTCAAACATGTTGGGATTTCATGGGTCAAGATATCTTGGAGGCTACAGAGGAATCTAGATCTCATGCATGTATGTTCAAACCATTTAATAATACTTTCCTCACTCTCATTCGTAAGTGCCCTTCTCCTTCCAATTTTGCAGACTATAGACCAATTTCTTTGTGTAATACTATATATAAAATCATTACGAAATCCATTGCACTTCGGTTGGGCAAGATTATTCCAAAAATTATTTCAGATCAATAGGGAGGTTTTGTTCCAGGTAAAGATACAGTGGAAGGGGCTTTAGTTGCTCATGAAGTCTTACATTCAATCAAAACTCGAAGCCTCCAATCTATGGTCCTCAAACTTGATATGATGAAGGCATATGATAGGGTCAACTAGACATTCCTCAGGTTGATTATTATCAAGATGGGTTTTCACAAAAAATGGATTAAATGGACTATGGCATGTGTTAGAGGGGCTAAATTTTTTGTTCTTATAAATGGCTCACCTTGTGGTTTTTTCTCAGCTTCCCAAGGGGTGAGGCAGGGGGATTCTCTATCCCCTTTCCTCTTTATTATTATGGCTGAGGGCCTCAGTAGGCTGATCACATTTAAAAACTCTTGTGGTTTATGGGCTGGTATCTCCTTGCATCATTAAAATATTTCAATTACTCATACTTTATTTGCTGATGATTCTTTGTTGTTTGGTTTTAGTTCCTTGGAAGAAGCTAAAGAGATTAAGGGCATTTTAGATGAGTATTGCTTGATGTCAGGGCAGAAGGTCAGTATTCCAAAATCAAAAGTGTTTTTCTTCAATACTCCTCCGAGAATTCAGACAACTATTGCTGATTTTTTGGGCTTTGCAGTGGCATCATCTCCTAACACTTATTTGGGGATTCCATTTTTCCAAGGGTCAGGTAAGGCTTCTTTTTGGGATAGGATCTGCCAGTAAATTACTGATAGGATTTCTTCCTTGAAGGCTAGATGGTTGTCCTTTGCAGGCAAAATATTGCTTGTTAAATCAGTCTTATCCTCGATTCCCAATTATATTATGTCAGTTCTATTGGCTCCAAAAGTAGTTTTGGAAAAAATTAGAAAGCTAATTAAGGATTTCATTTGGAAAGGTAACATGGATAACTCTTCGAAGATCCCGCTTGTGGCTTGGGATAAGATGGCCTGTCCTAGAGAGTGTGGTGGACTTGGTTTTCATAACCTATTTGAAAAAAATATTAGTTTGGGGGCAAAACTCTCCTAGAAATTGTATGAACAGCCTTCTTCACTTTGGGCCAGGATTATTAGACTTAAATATTTAGACTCAGATGATCCATCCCAAATATTCACTATTTTGGATCCTCCTCAAGGTTCGGCAATGTGGAATTTTCTGATCAAATGTAGACATATTATCTTGCCCAATTTATCATGGATCATTCACTCAGGCAACCAAGCTAACTTTTGGGAGGACTCATGGAATGGTCTACCTCCCATTTCAGAATCATCTATCATATCTCCATCAACCATCCAGATCCTTAAATCAAGATGGGGTTCTAAAGTTAAGGACTATATCTCCTCTACAAATCAGTAAGGCGTGGGTTCTAATGTAGTATGGAAGGATCTATCTCAAGAGGGTCTTCCAGAGGATCAAGTAAAAGCTTTATTGAATATTCTTAATCTGAGACCTCTAATTATTAATCATAAGCAAGATAGGCTTATTTGGACTTTGGCATCAGATGGGAGATACTCGGTTAAGCTTGGATATTCCTAGTTGGTTAATAAACCACAGTGCCCTAACAAACTATTATATGGATTTTGTTGGCATTCTGCTATTCTCCCCAAAGCAGGATCATTTTTATGGTTGGCTATCCAGAAGCGTATCTTGACAGGGGATAGATTACATAGATTCGAGATAGCTACAAATTTTAATTATGTTTTCTGTGAATCTCACATGGAAGATCTTAATCATCTTTTAGTGTCCTGCCCTTTTTCTCAGCAAATTTGGTATTGGATTCTTAGTAAACTGGGATGGCATGGGCCTCTTCCGGCTCTTTTGACTGACCTTCTTCATCAATGGCCTCTTCCTTCTTCAATTTCTTTCTTCTCTCATATTTGGAGGGTGGTTCCTGCAGCAGTCTCATGGTCACTTTGGTGGGAAAGAAATAAAAGAATTTTCAGGAAGGAAAGTAATTCAATTGATTAGGTTTGTGAGGTGGTTGAAAGATCTATTTTGGAAATGGTCAATGCTTTAACATTCAGGACAAAGTCTACATCTTCTTTATTCTCTGCCCAAGATTCTAAAATTTTAAATTCTTGGCCCCTCATAGTTATCCCATTTAGTGGGGTATTATTAGGGAAAATGCTGAAGAAGGAAATTAGGAAAGATGTTAAATGGTTTCCACTGGACAACTCTTTTATCAAATTGAATTTTGATGGTGTATCCAGAGGTAATCCAGGAATTTCAGGTGCGGGATGTGTGCTCAAAAATTTAGACATGCATCTTATTGGAGCTAAGTGTTCGAGAATTCCTTCCAGTTCAAATAACATTGCTGAGGCCCGAGCTTTGCTCATGGGCATCCACCTGGCTTTATCTCTAGGAATCAAGAAGATACATATTGAGGGTGATTCCCAAATAATCATTACTACACTTAACAAAATTTCAATCTCCAGCTGGAATATCAAATATATTATTGAGGAAGTATGGGTTATGCTCTCAAAGTTTGATGATTTTGTGGTAACTCATTGTTTCAGGGAAGCCAATGGTCTAGCGGATTGGTTGGCTAATAGGGGGGCAGATTTATCTTCGGGAGAAATTCATTGGCAAAAAGACAACCTCTTCTCATCATTGTTATCATCAATGGGGGAGTCTTGGGTTTCAAAGGAAATCCAAAATCAGAAATGAATCTAATTTGGAAATCATTGATTAGTATGTGTTTATACATGAGGTTTCTTTATATGGGGATGTTTTGTAGTTTGGGATGGCGAAGAAGTACAAAGGTCAGATTTCGCGAGTGTGGAGGGGTTTTTTGGCATGTTTGTTGCCTGCCTTTTGTGAGCTTTTCTAAGAAAATCTCCCTCATGCTCGCAGTACAAGATTTACTTCATTCACACATGCCAATGGATGTCATAGCAGTGTCATCACCTCTGATTTATGTCCTATTTTTTGGGCAATTTTTTTCATTGTTTCATTGGTTTTTATCCTCTACAAATCATCATTCTTTTGGGGTTTCAGTCGCTGCAAATCCTTTGTTCATCGAGCTTTTTCACTATTCCATTGGGCTTTTTCAGTGTTTTATTAAGCTTTTAAACCATGGCAACATCTGATTACAGGGAGCTCAACTTGTGAATTTCATTGCCCATAAAAGATTGGGAATGTCCTTTGTCAGGTGACTATCTCCAGAGCCATTTTCGGGTTGTCTTCAAGCTATTACCTACAGAGGTGGTCTTGACAATCTGCCATATCATAGGAGATAATGTTCTCATCCCTTTGGCACCTCGGTGTATTTTTCATTCACAAGTTCTTTCTGTGTTTCTTTCCAATTTCTATGATATATGCCAGGATTATGTTTTATTTATGCAAGTGGTTTCCAAGCTTGTGAGAGAAGATTTTGTTTCATCGGCCGAGATTCACAATGCAGTATCAAGGTATAATCTACGATCTTCTTTGGCTTGGGTTGGAGGGATCTTTCCTCCAGCTAGCCTTGATAATGATGTTGCCATGGTAAAATTGTTTGATGCTTTCAAAGTGGCCATTGCAAACAGAGATAGAAATATTTTTTGCTCCTCTATGGCCTCCTTGGAGGATTTTCTTCCAGTATCAGTTCATGCTCAAGCTACAAACATGTTTGATAGTTGTTATCTGCTATTGGACTTTGCACACAATGAAGGTCATTTTGCTCCTTCATCTCATGGATGTCCTCCTCTCTGGGCTTCTTTGGCAGGCACCTCATCTTCTTTTGTAGGTGTCAGTGTCATGATCGTGGATCTTAGGCATAATTCAGAGTCTTTTTGTTGATATATTTTTTGAGCTCATTTTGTATTTGAGGGCCAATCTCACCCCTCAAGATGTACATATTACTATACTATTGTATGGGGTCAAAACTGCAAGATTTATGTGGGTTTTTAGTCGGGTATTTTGGCTTCTTCTATCATCATTGTATATATTTGGCTGAGAAAGGAGTTTCTTACTACTTCTTTCCTCCTGGAGCCTCACTGAAGTAGATTTTTAATAAAATATAATGGCTTTGCCATTTTTATCAAAATAAAATAAAAAAATGCAAATTGATAATAAAATATCAATTTATTGATTTATTAAAAGAATTATAACTAATCCCTCAGTTAAGTTTCTTAACTCATCTTTCTAATTTAGAACTGATAAATCAATTCCTTTTAACTAGTGTGCATATAATCACATAATTATATTTTAATTATAATTAATATATCTAGCACCACTTAATAAGTAAATTGATAATTAATATCAATCTATATTGTTTGAACATTTAATTTAAAATTTGAGTTAATATTTAATTAAACCTTTAGTTTTATAATTGGACTTTTAACTAAATCTTTTAAATAACCAATGATATTTAATTAATTTTCTTTAATTAAATATCTTTATATTTAATATTTCATATTCATAAGATATAATTATTTTAATTTCATAATTAATATTAATTAAATATTTAATGCATTAATAAATCAAAATTCACATCAAGACACCTGACAACCAAACACAATGAAAAAAATGACTAAACTCAAAGTAATAATCAAGCTCAAAGAAAGGGTTCACGAATGATGTCATGTTGACGAATTCAGAGGGTAGAAGAAAAGATACTTGTCCACTATTTGAGGACAATAATTGGCTTAGGTTGGGATTTAGACTTGGATGTTATCTCCCCTCTCTTACCATTGAGATAATGTGATAGGGCACGCTCATCCTGACAATTAAGGGAAGTCGATGCCCGGTACTTGAAATCCTACATAAAAGACAAGCATGTATAAATACATAATAGACAATGGCGAGGATCAATTGATTGTGTGGATATCACAAGAAAGTAACTACGACTTTGTCCCTCAACCACATCAGACACATCAAATAGAAAATTTCAACATACACACTGACCATACACATGTAAGTATGGAGTTAGTAAAAATCATAACATAAGTAGCATCATCATATGTGAATAATCATCATCATCTAACTAACATGATATAAATCAAACAATTTAAAGAATCATATAACTGAATCATTAAATGTAACCAAAGATTTAATATTCATGAAAAGTGATCTAAATGGATTAGCATCATAAACATCAATGGCAGTAAAGGGGTGGGTATTACATCCTCTCCCCCTTAAATTAGGCTTACTCCTAGAAGCCAACAATGATGACTAAGGTAGAGTAGAAGCCAAAATCTACCACCTATAGATGTCACACAAAGAATAAGATGAACATAAACATCACTTGATCATACTTCATGCAAGAACTAATAAAAACATTCTATTATTACCCATTCACACAGGGACACACATATCCCATCACTTGAGCAATATAATCCTAGTTTAAGCGTAAACTAAAAATCACATTGACCGATCATTCATTATTATCAATTTCTTAAATAGAGCTAAATTTTTTATTCATTCATCATTATAGAAAACATCTAGTAATCAATTGTATAAAACACACATTCATATCTTCATCAAATAATAAGTTGAGAAGTTCATGTAAATCTAGTTAATACAACACTCATGCAAATATATTTGATACACAATGATTCTATTTTCACACACCAAACATAGTACCATATCTGTGACATCCTCCTTTATACATACTATAAGGGGTCCATGATGAACATTATAGAAATAAGACTTATCACAAAACATGGCCAACAATACCAAACATTTAGAGTAGCCACCACAAAACTTGAAAAGGTAAAACACAAGCAGGGGAATCACAAGTACAACATTAAATCATAAGAGGGCTCAATTTTAATAATAAATTAAGTGTGACTAGGGTCGCAAAATAGATAAAAAGAGAGAGTTAGGTGACTAAAGAAAAGTCAAAATTTCAATGCTAGTATCACGAACAATTCATCCAAAGGTACCTCACCCTATATGCATTAGAGAGGGTACCCAATCACATAGACAGTCAAATCACCTATGTTTTGTTACAAACATCTTTTATGTAATCATACGCAAATGTATTTATTCAATTCTTCCAAAATACTACAATTAGGTTATATGCTACAATGGTTCTCATATGAATGCAATTCTAATTCAAGTGGGGACCAAGGTTATTAACCCAATTATCCTACCACAATGATAAACACATCTAACATTATAAATGCACATCTCATAATAAATGATATGCTATTTATAATTAATGCACAATACATTTCAACTTAAATAAAATATTATTATTTATTTCCTAGTTTCAAAATCAATCCTATACTTCCAAATCTGATTTTTTTTAACACACACAATATAGTATGAAACACTCAAGTAAGATCTAATCAATAACATACAAGGCTAGTCATCAACAAATACATTTATATCATGGGCCGTTCGGGACATAGCAATAGGGTCACTCAAAGAACATATAGTGCTTAAAGAGATATGGGTCATCAATAAGGATATCCTCAAACTAGGACACTCAACACCAAGAAGGCTTGAATACAAATTCATCACTTGTCAATATCATGCTAAGTAAAATGAGACAATCTAACCATGATCACCAATCATTTACACATACAAACCACACTAGGGATACAAGAAGAAAGATTAACTAATCACTCACAATAAAACACTCATATAGATGATTACCAACTTCATGAGAAACAATGTGATTAGTGATCCTAGTTTTTTTTTTTAAAACACAGGTCCTAACAATGAATCAAGCCTCAGTAGGTATTTCACCTATGACAATCAATATAAAAAGTGATATCTCAAAGACATTTTAAGAGAAAGAAAAAACATAAATGTTTAATTTCAATATAATGGTTCTCAAATACAAAAGAGTTATGTGTAGATATGTTTTTATTTCAAGTTTAACAACTAGACACCTAATGGGCATACAAATTCCTTGAGTTCCCAGTGTAGAAACTCAAATTCTAATATAAGGAGAGAGAGAGAGAGAGAGAGAGAGAGAGAGAGAGAGAGAGAGAGAGAGAGAGAGAGAGAGAGAGAGAGAGAGAGAGAGAGGGCTGAGGATAGAGAGGGGAGAGAGAGATGGGGAAATGGAGAAAATGGGATAGGGAGAGAGAGTATGAGGAGAGGGTGAGAGAAGTGAGGTGGAGAGGGCATGAGAAGGAGAAGAGTGTGAGATACATGAGGAAAAGATAAGAGGGAGGGGGAGAGAGATGAGATAGAGATCAAGAAGGATAATTATGGCTTATAATAGATAGAGAATTTTATGAGGGAAGGAAGATGAGAGAGAGAGAGAGGGGAAATGAGAAGAGGCATGCCTTTATATCTCCAAAATGCGTAAGTGTTATGAAAGACTTAAAATGTACTTTTTTCTTTTTAAAACCCGAGCATGTTATGATGGACACCATAAACCATATGTAGTTTAGGCTTGGAAGAAGGGTTGGTAAATGACCCTAAGGCTTGAAAGCCCATTTTACCTATATTTTAGTCCCTTTACATATCTTTTCATCTTCCAACATGAATTCTTGACTTCATCCTCATTAGGTTTACAAATGATCAAGTGGGTATCTCTAGAATTACCACCATAATCTCACACGTCTTCTCATCTTTCTAACCACATAAGTTTTTCAATTTTTGGACAACATAAACATAGTAAAGTTTAATTTTATTTACTAGTTTTTTGATAGGCCTCACAGACATATGTCTACCATTTTCTTAATAAATTTTGATCTACTTGACCAATTGCAAAAAAAATTACATATTATTTTTCTACACTTGAATCTATACACTTTAAAAAAAATAGAAAATTGCTTTTTCGATTATATTGATGCAAGTTATGCCAAGCACATGAATAGGTACCAGAATTTGAGGATGCGGTCACTTCAAAAAATCATAAAAAAAGTACTCAAGAGAAAATTTAAAAAAAATACACAACTTCTATATCTCACTCTTACCTACCATCCTACCAAAGGGTTTTTCAAAATACTAAATATAACTACATATTTTGTTGAGTGCACATAAACAACTATGTTATATTTTTTCTGAAAAAATTAGGAACAAATTTTTGTGCGTGGAGGGTTTGACCCTCTTAGTCTTATCCGTTTTGAACAAAAAATAGTATTTTAGAAACTACATTTAGAGTACTACAATTATTATTCTTTACACATCTTCTAATTTTGAGTGCAAGACCTTCCAATTTCTCTTTGATATTCAAGTTTACCTGATTTCAGAAAAATAGTGGCCACTTATGCCCCCCTTTTTGCACACCATCTTAGTGCACTTACCCATATAAGATATATTTTTAAATAGTGGCGGCCCCACGCATGGGCTTCTGTTGATATTATATATATTACAATATGTATCCAATATAAGATTTGCATTTTATATTAGATACATAATTAATATTATTATATATAGATAATATATTATATATACATATATATAGTTATATATTATATAAAATTATTTATTTATAATATTATATATGCGTTAATATCTAATATCGATATGGGATACCTATTCGATATCAGATACATACCCAATATCAGATATATATCTGATATTTGATATTGATTTTACTTAGGTGTTTACATTGGCCAGGTGTACTCACACCCAAGCCTACTAAAAAGTCAACATAGATTTTTGCATTTTGGAGTGAATGAAAAATACATTTTTTTCACATAGCCACTTTTTGGCCCCCTATGATCCTACACATACCCACACGTTTCCTTTTGTTCTTCCACCTATTGCAATAACAATTCTAGATTTCTTTCGAGTCTCACAACCATAATCTTGAAACACAACATTATAGCCATTTTCGCACATCAGTCCAACACTCAAAAGATTGTGATATAAACCCTTCACATAGTAAACATTGCCAATATTATGCTTTCCATCAAAAGTAATAGAACCAATTATAACAATCTATGTTTCTTTATCATCACCAAATCTAATAGGACCTCCATCGAGTGAACCCACAATAGTGGGTTACACTTTTTTGTTTGAATGGACACTAAACTCTACATTTTGAAAAAATATTTTAGACTCGGATGCATTTATTGTTAAACCATTTGAAATAAAAAATGAAGTAAACTAGAGTCTTTTAATATTTTATGTCTAGATTCTAAATATATTTTTTATTTATATTTTTGAATTGATTTGAAAGGTTTTTTCTTTCTCCCATGAAAATTGGTATGTTGCTGAAAATGTCATTTTCAAAGAGTTACATTATTTTCATAGAGCATAACTTTTTTTCTACAATAGATATACATGTGATTCTTTTGAAATTAGTTTTATAACATCCATACAGAGGGCATGCAATTGGTTTGATGACATTATCATGATTATTTCATATTTTATTAATGTTTGAAGTTGACTAAACCGTAATTTTGACATACCTTAACTACATAGCGTATAACTTGTCATGTATTTGTACAATTTTTATTTTATTTTATTTTATAGAAAGAGAACTTAAATACCTAGGGCATAGATATTTTTTAGAATTTTTTTTCTCTCATATACTATTTTTCCACAAGTGTCAAACATAGAGGTAGACATGCGGTGAAATATCTATGTTTAGTAAAACTAAAAATACAAAGTCATAATAAACTTAATATATATTAACATTATAATCATTGGAAATATTTTTCTCAGTAGTACCTTACTACATAGATAGGTTTTTCAAATGGACTCATTTGATATCCCAAAAGATAAATTCAAAGTGTTCTTTTGTCAGCATTTTAATAGGTGCGAAGGAGACTCCATTGCAGGTATGAATGAGGAGTATAGATGCTATATCAATGTTTTTTTTTATCTAAGAGGCTTTGAGCTAACCATTTGTAATTAATTTCTTCAAATGGAACCTCTAAAGGCTTAAATAATCATATTTTATTAAAAATTTGCTATTTTAGCAAAAATCAGCATGTCTAAAAAAGTGTAACCCACCATTGTGGGGTCACCCCATCATATTTCTCAAGTTTCAAAAACTTACTTTTATCACCAGTCATATGATTTGAACATCCTCTATCAATCAACCATTCATTCTTATTCCTTTTAACAAACTATATAGTCTTAATGTTATCATCAAATTTCGGGAAAATGTTAGAAATGTCAAATATAAGTTTTTCTTGTTCTCCCAAAACTAAACAGTCCTCTTGATTTGATTCATTATCTGATATGCTAGCATTTTCATTAACATAGTAGGCCTTCTTATTGAACTTCTTAAACTTTTTTCTTGGTCCTTTCTTTGGACACCTAGTTGATAAATGATCAATCTTTCCACATCTAAAGCATTTAGAGAGGTAACATACCTTTTTATTTGACAGTGCCTTTCTTCAGCTTCCTTGTAAAGCTTACTTCCAAATCTTCCGAACTATCATCATTCAAGTCTTCCTCTATCTTTTTCCATTTAAAGATTGTCTCAAATCTATTTTTCTCTTTTCCAAAATCCCTCAACTCAAATATGGTCAGGGTGTCAAAGAAATGTTCTCTTGGTAAACTTCTTTGGATAATAAAATCCTCAATAGCTGAGATCTTGTCATTGTAGCTCTTTGGTAAGTTCATCAAGATCTCCTCAATAACACCTTCATCAGTTAGAGTGCCACCTTGATTCTTTACTTCATTCACATCATTGTCTACCCTCTGAAAATAGATTACAATATCTCACCTTCTTCCATTCTGAAATTATCATATTGATACTTAGTAGTTAGCTTCTTTGATAAATTAACCCTATCACTTCCTTCATAGATATCTATCAATTTTTTCCAAACGTCATAATTAGTATTCAATGAAATAATATTTGTCAACTTAGTTGTTTGATATAGAACTAAAAAATGTCTCCCTTTCTTTTTCATTCTCCTCATAGGCTAAAATTTCATCTTCAATAGTAGGACCATTATAAAGTACAATATATTTTGTCTCTGTATCTTTCTAAGTAGTGTAATTGATTAAAATCACATAAACTCTCATATGCACTTTCTAGTAATAGTAATAAGTCCATCAAACGTAGGAATTATCAATTTATGTGCCATTAGATCTACCTCAATTAGTTAAGCTCTTATTTAAGTAACCAAAGACTTGATGTCAATGGTTGAATACACCAAATAATTGAGAAGGGGGGTGAATGAGTTATAATAAAATAATTTCCTTAACCTTATTTAATTTGGTGAGAAGTTAAATCAATCTAAAACTTACAACATATGAACATGAAAACATAGAAAAACATACACCATGAACACCAAAATTTACATGGAAACCCAAAATGGGAAAAACCATAGAGAAACTAACTAGATCATGAATGTAAACACCAATTTTTACAAAGTCTCACTGCCAATTTTCTCATTGTAGGTAAGGCTCACTACTAGTTGGGCTAACTACCAAGAAATAATAAGACTCACTACCAAATAGATAAAGGCTTACTTCCAAATAGAAGAATAATGAATAGGAATCCTCTCAGGGGGAACAAAGTGTGTTGTTGCCCACATTTTTCCTTGATGTCAAAGAGGGGGAGAGAGAATGAATGTATAAAAATTATGGAGTGAGATAGTGGTTTTCATTGATCGATGTTTCCATCAATTAAAAAGGGGGTTTTTTTTATTCAGTATGGTTGTCATTGGTGACAACATACTACTTTGGTTTTTGGATTGTGTTATGATATGTTACGTATGTGATTTTGAGGATTTGATGGTCCAAAGGCTAGTGCTTCGGAAGGTAAGTACTTAGGAAAATGTATTTTTGGTAATATATTTAGTGATGTTTGTGTCTGATAGTGGTCCAAAACTATTTTTTTGTTTTGGATACGATATTGGCCATTAGGTTTTGTATCACTCAATGATTTAACTTTTGATATTCTTTTTTTGGGTCATATTAATGTAGTTCAAAGACATGATTGCTAATAGTGTTATTTCTTCTTGGGCTCCAATAATTACAATATTTGATAATGTGGAGTTTGGTCGAGGCAATGTTTGTGGTGTGGTCCACATTTTATTCCTCCCCACCATAGGAATGTTTAGTTTGGACCTATTTCAAATTATGTTTTGATGGCTGAGTTGGCAATTTCATATTTTAAAGATAAAGATAAATAAGAGGATGATTGTGATGGGATTGTGTGAAAGTTGTCTGAAAAGAACATCCAATAGATATTGTGCAAGGTTATGCGAAATCATGACATTGGATTGTGAGCAGAGCATGTGTATTGTTGTTGTTAACAATAGGGGTAGCAAGCCATAGGTTTCTTCTGATAGTTATACTTCAATGGTGGATTTCCTTTTCATTCTTCTTTCTTGAGGCATTGATCCCACTCATAGTGAGAAGTTTGGTAGTCAATCAACTTTTGTAAAAATTACCTTAATCTTTGTTTTTATTCATGATTAGTTTCTCCGTGGCTTTTCATATCTTGGTTTTTTCAAGTAAAAATATGGTTTTCATTGCGTATGGTTTATGTGTATGATTATTAATGTTTACATTTGAATTGGTCAATTGGTTAAAGATTTAATCTTCTAGATCTAGATTTATAAAATTGATAAATGTTTTAATCTACAACTGATTCACCCCCTCTTAGTTGTTAGCGACTTTCAACAACTTTTTCCAATACTAAAGCTGAGTATATGACAACTACTAATGCTTCTAAATAAGACATGTTTTTTATTAAGGGACGGTGTTCAAATACTAAAATAAAGCAAGGAACACTGTCAGTTTAATGTGACAGTCAAAGTGTAATTTGCCTAGTGAAGAACTTGACTTTTCATGTTGAGACCAAACACATTGATGTTTAGTATCATTTTGTTAGAGATATGGTCTAGAATGACATGGTGAAGTAGGTTAAGGTAGAGAAATTGATGAATGTTGTAGATTCATTAAATGAGGTTATGAGCACTAAGATGTTTAGATTGTGTTTGAGTCTATGAGCTTCATGGACCTTAGCAATTAGATTATGGTGTAGAAACTTTCTTTTCTCTTGCAAGGTGTTTGACAGGAGAGATATTGTTAGGAAAGTGTGTCTCAACCTTGCATTTATATATGGTTACTATTTTTAGTAAGTTTTTATTTGAGAAAAAAATTTCCCTATTATTTTCCCAAAGGTTTGGAAGTACTTAAAAAGTATGCTGGTAAGCTTTTGTTGCAAGATCATGTCTACTTTTGAAGATATTAAAAATTCCATCTTTGGAAGTTACCAAAAAAAATTATGAATACAATTTGGAGACTTTAGAGGTTCCAAAATGGCCCAAAAATGTGGGTAACTAATTTAGTGTGTTACAAAGTGATAGATCACATCATAAGCTTTCTAGTGCTTCAAATAGTCAACTAGACATTTGATTTAAAAGTTATGGCCCCTCTAGAAGTTAAGTTTTTAAAATTAGGAGGTGTGAAAATGTGTTGAACACATAAATGAGCTGTAAAAGGGAGTTACATGTGTTGGTGTGTATATTGACACATTGTAGAGAATCTTTGATTGGAGTTAAGATGCGCAACACTTTATACATGGTTTTCAACACATTTTTTTGTAATATCATTTGACAATTTCTTGTATTCTCTCTGACATATTAGGTGAGTGTGGTGGAGGGTCTGTGTAATAGCCTTATAGCTATTCAATTATGTCCATACCTCTAGTTGGTGATACTCATAGAGAATCCTTCTCTACAAGTATATTATAATCTATTATTATTATTTTTTAAAATATTGGTGGCTTTTATAGCATAGGGTTTTTCTCCCAAAAGGTTGTTTAACACATAAATAACTAGGTTGTCATATGTATGTTATTTATATTAATTTTGTCAAGTTTCTATAGCTATTATAAAGATCTAAGAAAGTTATTACATTACTCTCTTTTGAAGATTAGTATAGGAAGTTGTTCTTCTATTACATTCGTCTTCCAAAATCTTTCATATGGCTTTGGATCTCATGAGCTATAAATGAATGATGAAAAACATATAAGTTTTCTTTTCTCTTTACTTGACGCTTGAGAAAATTTGTTAATGGTAATCACTTGTACTTTGAAATTAAAGAGTAAGGATGTAGTAGCCTCTCTTATAATAGAAAAAGAAGAATAATTTTTTCATAGATTACCAATAAAAGAAATCTAATATAGAATTTAAGTTAGTATTTGTTATAAATAAAAATGGATTTTCTTTACTTGAATTTAAAGTGATTTATTAATCACTTGTACTTCTTTGAAATTAAAGAGAAAGGATAAATTCTTCAAGGATTACCAATAATTAAGCAAGCCAATATAGAATATTGTTCAGTATTTGTTAGTAATAAAATAAATTTTGTTCTTTACTTGATTTTGGAGGTAATTTATTAATGTTATTCCGTTAAACTATTTTGAAATTAAAGAGTGAGGATGTAGCAGTATCTCTTCTATTAGAAAAGAAGAAAGATAGATTTTTCATAGATCGCCAATCAAAGCTAGTTATGGTTGTAAGAGGCCATTTTCATTAAAATAATTTTTCATAGATCACCAATCAAAGCTAGTTATGGTTGTAAGAGGCCATTTTCATTAAAAGAATATAAACAATTTAAGAGATAAATGATCATGGAACACATTATAAATAGAATGTCATGGATAGGGGTCCTTAGCCTTGGCTAAATCAGAGATGCTTCTCAAATTGTTTCATTAATGATCAAGCTTAATTTCTTATTTTTTATTCTATTAAATTAATTGATATTTAGATCAAGAAATGTTTTGTTTTGTTTTGTGAGGTTGGAATTTCCTCAATATAATCTTTTTTCTTTCCATAAACATATATATCACAAAATTATTTCCCAAAAATACAATATATATTTTTTTTAAAAATATACAATAAACTAATGTGAGAAAATTAATCTAGGGTTTTAGCCAAACCACGCGTAATTGGTTTTGTTCATGAATTTTTCATTGTTTACATGGTTATACACGCAATGATCATGGTAATATACATGAATATTTGTTGAGGTAACGTTCATTCTAGGTTACCATTACCATTCCTAACTGTTTTTGCCCATACAGCTTTCATGCTCCTCAAAATATGCAATGATCTTTAACATTGTTGAACGTGTTACCCTTGAATTACAACTTAATCTGGCTGGAATTCATAGCGTGAATGAAAGATATTAATCATTCTTGCTTATGCCGTCCTCCTTATATTTTTTCTTGCTTAACTTCTCATTTATCTTCCCTGCAAAGAATGAAGACAGACAATTGTAAGTCAGTGGCAGAAAACCAGCTTGCTTCTAAGCAAAAGGCTCATCATGATCATGGTGATGGTTTTGAAGAGCCCAAGATACATCTAAGAGAGATTGTAGTGAAGAAAAATGATGGTGGTAGGCACAATATGGTTAATATTTCCAAGCATGAAGAACCCTTGAGTCCAGTGGCATGCCTCACTTTGGAGACATCTTTAGAAAGTTACATCTTAACCATTGTGGGATTCAAGAAAGAAATCGACGTCAAATCCTTCAAAGTTTTACTAGGAAATAATCTGGCGAAGCACCAAAGATTTTCAAGCGTTGTGGTTAGCATTTTCTTCTTTTACCCTTTCTAATCTAGTGTTTTAGATTGAATACTTTTTAACATATATTTTATAATGATGCAATGTACAACGTTGTTAGATCTATGCTTTTTCATGGACTTTACGCTGCAGTGGGCTATTCATTCACTTTGATGTTAGCACTGGTTATTTAACGATGCTTTGACTTTGTCTATTGGATATGTGAGATCTAAATTATGATAAGTGATTAAAATAGTTCAGGGAAAGTTAATGGTTGGTTTTAGTGATTAGTGTTTGGATTCGATTGTGTCTGCATTTTTAGCATCAACATTTTGTATCATATTCCCTGATCTATCATTAAGATGAAAGAGAAAAAAAAAAAGCAAAATAATGATTAGCATGCATTCATTATAGGTTAGTTCATAGTTTGTTTGAATAGATGCATGCATTCTAAGTTAGCATGTTAAATGCCTGAAAATAAAATTAACTTATTATAATTTCTACTATTACTTTTCTCAGTTGAAAATGGGTTGTTTCAAGTTGCGAGCTCTACAAAGAGGTTCTATTGCTGTTTGAATCATGGTCTGTTTTCTATTGATGAGAAGTATGTTATGGTCCTTTATATTGCACTGCACCCAGTAATCTATTTTCATAATTTCTAAGATAAATATAAGAAATTATGTGTTTGTCATTGTAATTTCTGTTTTTATTAAGAATATTTCTTTGAGATGAATAAGTTTCTTGTTTGTGTATGGTTTTTCTTTATATTTGGATCATACTCAAAAGTCAATCATTAGGAAGATTATAAACCAAGGAGTGTGATCTAAAATATCAAGCAAAAGTCATACACAGTGCATCTCCATCTAATGGTTTATAGAAATTTGATTTCAACTAATGTTTGTTTGGCTAAAAATGTCAGAAACAAGCGGCACCTGGATTGATGTGCTTTCCAAAGAGGATTTAATAGTTCAGTTCATAGAGTACTTAGGTAACAAATAGAATATCATGGGTTCATGTTGTAGCTGGTTCATATTAGGTGTATCTCAACGTGTGATATCAAAATCAAGCTAGAAGCCCAAGAGCCTCTTATATCTTTTAAGAAGAGGTAGCCACACTTGAACCAACAATAACTTCAGATCCTAACTGATCAATCAACATAAATCAACATAAATTTGTAAGAACATTGGTAAAATCTGTTTTTATTTTTTAAGTAAACCAAATTGATAAAAATTTAAAATTATTTATATTTATGTCTACAAGAGATGGTGTTCTTATCAATTTTAAATTCATAAAATATAAGTAGATAAAATTTGATTAAAAAACAGCAATAAAATAGAAGAACAGAATGTTATATACATAATAGTTTATTTGATTAAACATTCAGTAAATCTATTACAACATGTTCTGTGAAGATAGGCTGGAAGCTTCATTCAATTGACAAGAGCTTCCTGTAATAAACACAAGATCATGGGGTCCAGTCGCCCCCAACCCATATGATACTTGAAGATATATCACACGAGCGTCATTCATAACATTAAAAACTTCACCCACCACACTTTATAAGAGAGGTTGCCCGATTTCTACAAGAAAATTGAACTTGTGAAGATTGCACTGTGTCTTATTCATGAAATGCCCATCTAAGCTTATCTAATCTGACACAGCTGGATGTATATCTGTATATTAATGATGCAGTTATTGGTCATGTCTGGTCTGAAACTGTGACGTTAATGTTGAATGATGAAGTGAAATGAAGTGTTGAATGCAGGTGAAGGACAAGCACAACAATCTGAAGTGGTGTCTGAGAGAGTTGGTGATAGAGGATCATGTGATTGTTCCATGTTTAACTCCCATCTCTGCAGAGAATCCCAACTTCATAAATGACTACACAAGCTCTCTAGTGACTGCTCCTCCACTTGACCCACGCAGGCCTCTGTGGGAAGTCCATGTGTTAAATGTTTCTTCTGCAGATGCAGCAGCCAGCCTAGTCTTCAGAATCCACCATTCAGTTGGAGACTGTGTCTCAATGCTTTCTCTCATACTATATTCCACAAGCAAATCTGCTAATCCTAACATACTACCCACCATCCCACAACGTACATCATTGATATCCACAGGCTATCTGCAAATGTTTTACAAGGTGGTTTTAGGGCTTTGGCTCACATTCCTATGTGTGCTTAATTATGGGGCCACTCTGCTGTGGAAACGTGACAGAACGAATTTACTGAGAGGAGAGAACAGAGCAAAAATTGGGTCAAAGCGTCTGGCTCATGTCACTCTCAGCATTGAAGATATTTGCTTGGTTAAGAAGGCAGTAAATGGGGTGGGTTGAAATCTCTTACTACTTTTTATACTGAATGAATTATAAATGGAATTGGGTAAGGACTAATTCAATGTCCTCCTTGTAGGGAAAATGGTGTGTTATCATAAAATTGGCTGTTAAGTTTCTTTACATTCCTGATCATATTGTGTCAGGACTTTTTATAAAAAGTTTTTTCATGGTTTTCGCATAAATGTTTATGACAGACATTGAACGATGTGGTTATGGGAGCTCTTTCTTCTGGATTTGTACGTTATATGGAAAGACAAAGATATGGTACGGGTTATAACATATTCCTCTTTTGTATATCAATTTATGAAATTATGATTATTGTTCTGAATTGGATTTGATTTTCTAGTCTTAGTCTGATAGTACTCATTCAGTATGATGAATCACAGAAGACGATCAGAAAAGTCCCAATCAAATTCAAATGCAATAATCATAATATCTTTTCTTATCTTCAAAGTTTGATCTTGAGAATATGATACTAATTAGACACATCTTATTCCTGCATCCAATTCAAGATAAAAATATCTCAGCACCACAGAGGATGGCTACAAGTAAAGATCCAAATGCAAGTATAGAGCAACATCTTCCATTAAACACGAGACTTCGAGCAATGGTTGCAGTAAATATGAGGCCGTTTACCGTACTCAAAGTAAAGGAGTCCAACTCCAAGCTTTGTTTTAGTTTGCTTTTGACCCTCTCTCCTTAAAGTAGGAAGCTTCCTCTTAATAGAGACATTGAATATTTGGCAGGATCTGGATAGGAACATGAAAAGCCCATCAAAAGCTATGTGGGGTAATAAACTAGGTTTTTGGATATTTCCACTTCCAATGCTCCACTATGAAGATCCCCTTCAATACTGCCGTGTTACAACAATGATGTCTAGGCTGAAGAAGTTATCTTTCGAGGCCAAATTGACATCCGCCATAGCCAGACACATGCCAACAAAGGTGATATTCCTCATATCTAAGTTTACAGTCGTATTTATTGAATTAGTTTACCACTGAAAATAATTGGTTAATTTCTTAAAAAAAATACAAAATACACTTTCTGACTCTTTTTAGAGGTTTATTATCAAAATAATAAGAAGAGATGATGAATTTGATGGACCAAATTATAGTTAGTTTGATCAGTTAGGTCTTTGAACGCTCCCTTAAATCATATTATAAGTTCTCTTAGCTTAAATTAATACTATATATTAAGCTACATCATCTAGGATTCAAATCTAAGATCTTTTATTTGTTGGTACAATGTTCTACTAATCTTTTTTTTTATTACCATAGTATTACTGTAATTCAAATATGATCTTTTCCTAACAAAATTATCAAATATGATTTTGAAATATTGATTGAAGAATTAAATGATTATTTAAAAAATGCATTAACTCATCAAATGAATTGTAGAATATTGATGTTTCTTATAATTAGAATTTTATTATCTGCAAATAGAATTAGAGTGGCATGGTTAGTCAACAAATTATTTTGTTGTTTTATCTGATTAGATCATAAAGAGTTCTTCATAACTTTTTGTGGGTTTATGAAATATTTATTAAAGTTAATAAATTAAACAATTTTTAATATCAAGTTTAGAAACATGACATATTTTATAGGGGAAGGTACCAAAAGTGATATAATTTACTTCTTGCATCTTAAGTTCTTAAATGACATATCATATGTTGTGGTTGTTTTGGGGTACAAATGAATGGGATTCACTATGCATGCAAAGGTCAAAAAATAGTTATTTTGAGTTGATCTTCTATACATATTCCCTATTACCCTTTTAACCATTTACTTTGACCCTCACACAAATTGTACAATTGATCTATTGCTTATGCACAAATGCTCCAATAATCATGCACTATTAATACAAACATAGTTTTCGATTAAAAGAAAAAGAAGGTTTTGATGGGGCCCCAAAACCCTTTACATCCAGATTATAAGAAGATTTTCAATAAAGCCCACTACACAAAACACTAAAAAGAAAAAAGTTACCCTTTGGATCCTTTCTTATGGGATCGAAGGGTCATGTAGAAAGAAGGAGGAAATTTCATGGAATGTTTATCTTGGACAGTAATCCAACCTTCTTCAACCTTAGCAACCTCCTTTTGCCAAGACAATGAATCTAACATTGAAATGCTTGAAAAGAGGCCAACACAAAGCAGGGAGCCAACATAACCAACATTAAGAGAAGAGCCAACATAACCAACTAGCCATGGAGAACCTAGGAAAGAGATAGTCATAGAAGGAGGGATCCACGTAGGGACACCCATAGAAGATTCTCCAAGAGTGACCCTGTCAGTACCAGCAATAGGGACAAATCCAGCTGAATTAGTAGAACAAATAGGAGGGACAACAAACTTGGGCTGATAAACTAGACTACAATTTGAAGCAACAAAAAAAGGGACAACAACATATACAATATCACCACACGAGAGATCAAAAGCAAGAATCAAGGGAGCAGAACCAGTAGAACTTGAATCTAGGTTCAAAGAATGACCCTGCCCATCCGATTGAGAAGAACTCTTAACCGTGTAATGTTGAGAAGAGGCACCATTCCACCAAGATGAGGGCTTCTTCAACTTAACTTTTTGAAAATCAAATTTAGCCGCAACATGCCTAGTCTTGAAGCATCTTCTACATCTGAAGGGAATCCCTTCATAGTCCAGAGGTTGAACCCAAGAACCCTTTGGATTTGAGAGCTTGATCCTTGTCAGCAACCCCTTAGAAGCATCAATATCGAACAGAATATGAGCCTATGTAGAATGAAGGATATTAGAAGAATCCACATCAACCATAAGAAAATCTCCTAGGGCTTAACCCAAATAGGGATTTTATAAAAGGATTCAGACGTCGGGTTGAAATCTTCATGTCAGGGCTTCATCATCAATGGAAATCGATTCCCCCAAGTAAAAAAATGCTCACAAAGAATAATCTTTCTATCTCTCACATTATCAATCTTGGCAATAAAGAAACCTTTAGCCAAAGAGAAAATCTCAATCGAGTTCGAAATGATGGGATTCCAATGCTTAGAGATCCAATCATGGAGCCCCGAGAGACTAGGCCATAAACACTTAAACCAACAAATAATAGCAAGAGATGAGAGGTCAGAGGCAAGATGATCAATCTCAACAACTATCTCAGCTTCCAACTGAATGGCAATAGACCGACATACTAGGAAAGGCTTAGAAATTTCAGAACACTTAGCTCTGCTGGCAGCCACACAATCTATAAAAGAGCCTTTAGGACTAGCAAACAACAAAGAAGGCATCACGACAGAGGACACCCTACAATCAACACACACCCCCGCCCCCAAAGCATCAGAGACCACCAAAACCCCCTTAGGACCAGCCCCATCACCTAAGGTAGGTGAATCATCCGATACACCAACAACCACGTCGGATAACCCCGCACCAACAACATCCACAACAGGGAGAACGACCACAGATGAAGCACAAGATGCCATAGAAAGACTAGCACCAACGAGGCTAGCAGTAGCAATGTGTCCAGACATTGAAGAGTGAGTACCAATGGGAGAAGAGGAAGAACCCCCAAGCACATAAGGAACCGTAGGAGAAGGGGTGCGGGAAACCACCATTGCCACACCAACAACAACATCAACGAACTCATTCGTAGATGAAGATGTTGCACGATGGGGAGAAACCCTAGCAGAACTATTGAAATGTGCAAGATTTGAATTCAGTGGGCGAGTGACATGTTGATTAATTGAACATTGTACAAACAAAGTTGCAAAAATAGACTAATTACTAATTTTTAATTCAGATATTAAGTATACCAAAAGGTGGTTATTGACCCACTAGATAAACTTTCAACATATTTTTAATTAATAAGTGTTAAATAGGATATAGATAATAGTAACCCGACTAATAATAACTTTTTGAATTATTTCTAAATTAGAGATATGTTAAGGAAATTGCAGTTGGTGGCGTACCTTTCCAGTAAATTAGCTGTGAGCACTACATTGGGCTTCTCCAATGTGATGGGGCCAGTGGAAGAGATCCAATACGGTGATAACCCAGTAACTCACATCATTCCCACGGCTCACCTTAACTATGCTGTCAGTATTCTCATTCTCTGTTACTAATTTTTATTTCGAAATCCTTTAGGAATTATATACACCATTTAAAAGTGATTGTTCTCATATTTGTGCAGTCTATAGTAATGCATTTCGTGAGCTATGCTGGGAGAGGAAAGCTGGTGGCGTTGGTATCGGAAGAAGTAATTCCTAACCCGCAGCAGCTTTGCCAGGATTGTGCAGACGCCCTGCAACTTATGAAACAAGCAGCAAATGTACAATCTTCTTCAATGTCCGATTAGACACAATATTTTCAATAAAGATGCTACTGAAGATCATTTTTAAGTTCTGTTAATATTAATTTGCATTGACTTTAGCTAAATGAGCACTTGAAGTAGTAATAGGTGATTTTTCTCTAAGGAAATCAAATATTTTCGATATTATATTAATACTTTTGTAGAGGGAAACTGTTAGTAATATTTTTTATTATAAAAGTAGGAAAGGTTTCAATTTATTTGATCCAGCACAAACAAAAAAAATATAACTGGGACAAAACCTATTATAGAGATAGAAAATAAGACAACCAAGCAAATAGTAGAACCAGAACTAAACAAGTTACAACTGAGTTAGTATTTGTAATATTTATGTTCAATTTGGTAGTTAATTCAAGTAGATTGATATAGTACAATTATTTACATATAATCAACAATATTTCATTTCAGCTCTTAGTTATTCATATATAATCAATTTATTTCATTTGGGTTTTAAATATAGATGGAATTGTAATTGTAATTTTGTGATCAAGATTTTATTTTTAATTTTCATATTTTAAAATTTCACATCTAAACCTAGATATTTTTGAAATTTAACACATGCATACACATAAAGTTTTATGCCAAAATCAAAAATTGAAATTTAGATTTTCATGTTTAAAGGCATGTCATTGGACATTAGTGTCATTGAGATACTATGATTTTATTGCACATTATTCATTCATAAAGAAAAATGAAACACAAAGATAGTAAATCCTTGACTTTCATAATCACCCCAGTATAAATACTACAACAATTTCCGTCTAGACATGTTTGGGCATACATGTTTTCAAATATCATGAGCAACAATCAATAGAGGTTTGATCAAGGTGTAACATGGAAGTTAGTACCTTTTCACGACCCTTCAATAGAGAACGCCTTGAATGCTTTTTAATGTCATATATTTTAGGTCAAACTTGTTTGAGTGGTATATCATAATTAGTAGGTTGGGAATGCAAATAGGATCACACTTTTTTTTTTTAATAAGATTTTAATATAATTGATTATCATCGCCATTGTGATTTTATTTTGAGATTTAAATAATTGGAACTTTTTATCTATATTTGTCTATAAAGATTCTAAGTTTTGACACGTAATCAACATCTATAATAGTTGATCAATTAGAATGTATTCTTAGGGATTGA
>BSBK01009243.1:117500-212700 GCA_027943335.1 Chamaecyparis obtusa | reverse complement strand
CCCCAAGCACCCATTTTAGGGTAGTGAGAACCAACATGTCATCTATCAAAACCAATGTGGTCAACCTATCATCGTATATGAGTCCTAAGAAGGGATCCTAAGGAAATGAACTGGTTAATCTAATGAGAGTATCCATAATTCTTGCCTAAGAAAGCTAATTCCTACACTCTTATCTCTTAGGACCTGCTAAATGCTATACCACCTTTTGAATGCATTGCCCTTTTTATAAGAGAAAGTGACTACTTCAATAGGCATTTTACATTTAATTCATCTGAGAGAATGTCTTTTCAAATATGCAATAGTATCTTGCCCATTTTTTGAGAGTTTCCACTTGCCTATTTTTGGAACTTCAAGCCAAGTTTTTGGCTATTGATTATGCCTTCAGAGGAGATCCATACACCTTAGACTTCAAAAAAGGTAGGTACATCTACTGCTGGGTTAAAATGAAAGATTTATTTTGATATCTTCTATGTACTGACACGCTTTCATAGCATTTATGTATTAATATCAATTATTTATTGAAATTGGTGATATCCATCTTGGATTTCACATGCTTCACATTTAAATACCCATATTAATGAGGATGAGATGTCCTTCCCTCACACACTAGGTGAAAAATTAGAGGTGTCTTTCTACAACCTTGGCAGCCAACTTGAAAGGATGATGTCATAATTGTTCATGCATACTAAAGCCAAGATGCATTAAAAAAATGAAAAAAAAAGAAAAATTAGGTCATATTAGAAACTCTGTTTGAGCTATAGACACTTGTCTAGCAATAGAGAAATTATAATGACTGTCAAGATGATAAGCTTGTTGGGGCTATGGATTCCTCATTGGTAGTGAGGCTCTATCCATTTGACTATGGGATAGTACCTCATCTATGTAGTCTAGTGGGCAAGTGGAAACCGTTTCATCCTCTTGACAAAGGGAAGAATTAACCTCCTTGCACACACACAAATCCTTGGATGATCTTCTTTCACCTTATGATTTATTAATCTAAATGATTGTTGAAACCTTGTTGTCACCATGGGTATCAAGTATTAAGTTTTATTACAAAGCCAAAAATACATCCCTCTACTTGCTTCCAGTTCCTGGTGTTCCTCTTTCCTCTAAGGATTATTAGTTATCCATCTTGGCTCTTTTTTTAGAAATATTATCTTGGCATCTTTTGGCTAATTTTTTTGGGATTTTATATCTTTTTCTCTCTTAGTTTCATCTTATAGAGGGTTTCACACTTTAGTCCTCTGGTTTGACCTTTGCCTTATTAAATGTTTTTTGCTTTTTTTGAAGAAAAGTCTTTGATGTCATTTTGCATGTAGGTTTTGTCACTTTAATAACTTGATTCAAACAACTCATGGAGATAACCGATCTAATAAATTCAAGATTAGTTTATTTCTATCCCAATGGATAAGAATCTAGCGCCACATAACTAGAGTTTCTGTGGTTCATTCTTGACAAGCCAAGACCCCCTAAAATGTGCCAAAATGTAGACTCCTACATCGTCCTTATGCTTCATGTACCAGATTTGGTCATTGGATGTGTATGTGAAGTCATAACTTGAAACACCCTGACATCGATTGACATGCGTCAACTTGTGAGAGTTCCTAACCTCTCTGTGGAGAATACATTGTTGGCAAGTTGGCTATACTAATGTATATGACTTAATATAGTGTTTTCATTATGGCAACAAAGTCATATAGCAGTTTGGAGTCAGCGCACTATATCAGAAGATTAGAAATTGGTTAAGTATTGAAGACTCAATAGTCTACAAAGTTCCTGTAGCTCAGAGCATCAAAGCATGTGCATATGGCCGCGTTATGGTGTGCACCATGGAATTTAAGTTAGTCAGACTATATTCATGCTTAGTCTATGAGCACATGATCAGATATGCAAGTATGAGAAAGATACAAGCAGTTGAAGTTGCACAACTAGTGTGTGCCAGTGAAGAATAGAGTAAGCAATCGACTGTTAGCATTTTGAGTTGCGGTTATAATCTAATGATGTAAAGGCTATGTGCCTATTGTAATTAGGGTGCTGACATGTAATTGTATTTGTTTGTAAGCATTCTTGAGCCCAATTCATTTGGAAGCATTGTATGTAGTAGGTCTAAGGGCCAACCTAGTTGTTTGTTTTGTATGCACATATAATATAAGATGTGTCCATTGTAATTGATATAAAAGTTGATATAGAGTTGTAGTAAGTAGAGTAGAAGTATGCAAAGAGTCTATAAGATGTATTAGAGCTTTCCAAGAGGCCAAAGCATTAGCACATCAAAGGAACTGATATGAAAAATAGTGTCACAGTGACAGTTCATCCAACAAATATACTGTGTATCTGAGATCTGAAGGTTGTAGCCTTCACCACTTGAGCAGTGAGCTCTAGGACAGTGCATCCCCTCCCCTAATAATGACTATTGTAAAAGACTCCTAATAGGGTCTGACCCTTAACAAGATCCATTGTACTTAATGCATTGTAAAGAAACTCCTAACAGGGTTATGAATCTTCTAACAAGGATCACTAAACACTAGTACACAATATCAATTGGTGTTAATTCCCACTAGGGTTTCCTCGTAACCATATTGGTGTTATGTGTTGATTTAATGTTTCATGTTTATGTGGATGTTCATTTCAGTACTTAAGCATTTAAGTTCAGTTTAAAGATTTAGTAAAAAGATAAATATATAGTGAACACTGATTCACCCCCCCTCTCAGTGTTCCCATTCTTAAAAACTGGTATTAGAGCTCTAGTCCTCAGCAAAGAAGTTTAACCACTTGAGGAGATCATGGACAAAGCAGAAATGAAACATCTGAAAAGAAACCTGGAAGTTTCTCTTGAAGACTTGGACAAATCTGAAAGAGAAACCGAAAAACTAAGTGAAAAACTCAATGATGCTCAATTAGTCATCAAAAGGCTAAGGAAAGATTTGAAAGAATTCTCTACCAGTGATCTAGGGACAATGGTCAAGAAGCTGAATGAAGAAAATAAATCCTTAAAAGAACAACTTGAAGAGTTTGATGATAAGCTGACTAACAATCAAGAAATCTATGATGAATAGATCAAAGAGAACCTTCAACTGAATGAAGAATCGAGGCAAGCAAACATGGAAATCTTAGAACTAAGAAACAACAAGGAAAGCTTGGAATTTGAATTGAAAGAGGCTAAGAATCACATTGATAAATTACACACCAGTTCTGAGTTAATTGAATCTCAGTTGTATGCAAGAAGAGCCAAAGGAGATACTAGTTGCATTGGATACAATGAAGCACATAATTAGATTGATAACATGTGAACAAGAATGAAAGTACTAGAAGGAACCTCAGATGCTAAAGAGACCGGAAGTTAGACCAAGGATCATACTGAACCATATAAGAATGAGCGCAAGCCTATAGACCACACTTGTTATGCATGCAACAAGCATGGACACATAGCAAGGAACTGTACAGAGGTAAGACCTTTCAATGGTTACTGTTATTCTTGTAATAAATTTGGTCATAGAGCTATGAATTGCATGAAAAGCCAAAAGAACATGACTCATAATCAAAGAAATCCGAATCAATCAAATGTAAGAAGTTCTCAGAATGTTACATGTCATATATGTAACTATAATGGTCACTCATCTAAACAATGTAAGATGGCGACTCATGTCAATGCGCCGAGGAATATAAGGCCTCCAGTCATTTGTCACTCTTGTAACAAGGCTAGACATATCTCAAAATTCTGTAGATCAAGAATGCAAGGTCAAGAAAGACCTAAAAATCTTGAAGAACTAGTTTTGGATCCTAAAGGAGAAGTCAAATTTGTGAAAGCTTCAGAGGATGCAAGCTTGATTTGGTCTGAAACAAAGAAGGAAAAGGTTGATGAGTATGTATTAGATGCATCCACAGTGGACACACCCTCTACATCTAGATGAATGGCCCTCAGGGTCATAGGGGGAGCTAATTTAGCTCTAGACCCCTACGTGGCTGGTATACTCAGTATCAAAGTATGCACCTTTGGACTTAAGCTTTTGGAAACTGGAGAAACCTTCGTGCAAGAGTGCACTAGTTGATTATCTATAGAATGAAAGATAGAAATTTTTAAGTGATAGCCTCATTTATGCAGTAAGCATTAATGGCATAATTTTCACTTTAAGTACACAAAAATCTTTTTGATTACTCATTGCATTCAAATTCAGAGTGATTGGAGAGAAGAAAGAGCTTTAGAGGTTATTGTGAAGATTGGCAGATTGATCTATCAGTGATTATCAATTCATTTGATCAATTGCAGAAACCCTAGTTCATCGTGTCGATTCATAAGTCTTTAGATGATCTCAGAGAACACTTGGAAAGCGATAAAACAAGTAAGTGATGGCTAGTCCCATAGTATTTGATGTTGCAGAAAAGAAAAGATATGTGTTCAAGAAGCATCCATTTAAGTCTACCCTAGATGACTTAGAGGGAGCATTCTCCCACATGCCTATGGGCGTTATGCATGTTGAAGACATTAGGGCATACATTTACTATAAGAAGGAACTACTAGGATTGGACAGATTAAGGGTGCACATGGAGACCATGTTAAAACTAGACAAAACCTTCTTGGATGAATATATGAAGTGGAATGATCACCCTATAGTGGAGTATGCTACGACATATGAGTTCTCTAAGACATAATGGATTAAAATACTTTTGAGCAGAATTCATGATGACCTATTTTGGATAGGTGATGTGCCAATAAGAATCTCTAGTGACCTAATATATGAGATGACAAGCCTATCCAAGTCTGGTGCCATCCTTTCTTATGGGAAAGGATGTCAAAAAAATTATTGAGAAAACATGTAAGTCTAGGAGTGATAGGTGTGGGGATGACAATTGAGCCTATTGAGCAAGATAAAATCAAATTGATGTCCATGATACTTGGATACAGGTTTCAACACACCAGTAGGGTGAATAGTGTGTCTACGGCCACAATTCTAGCAACCATTAGACTTGTGAAGGAAGATGGAGAGTTCAATCTGTGTGAGATCTTGCATGCACAGTTGATTGATAACATCAAGGAAATCAAGCATGATAAGACCAAGATATGTAGGTTTGGGTCTTTGATCATTTACATGTACCTTCATATAGTTGGGAAAGTATCAGATTCATATTTGGACAAGTCCATTCCAACCATGCCACAGATATCTTACAAAGTATCCACTGAAAGTACATTGAGAGATTACATAACAATGGAGTTGAAGACCTTCAGGGTCAAGATGAAAATGAGGTACAAAATTCCAGAGAACATTGTTGAGAAATACAAGGATAGTATTTGTTTTATGGTTGAAATAGATACAACATGCATGGAGGTAGTTGTACCTAGAACAAAGTGGATTCATCCACTTGGATATGAAGTAGAGGAACAAGTTTTAGAAGCATATGCTCAAGTATTGCTTTTAGCTCCTACTGACCCTAATGAGCCAAGATGGGGAACTTGTGAGGAAAAGACAAGAGAGATTGATGCTAAAATAAACATCGTAGCTCCAAAAAGAAAGGTTTCTAAAGTCACATCAAAGATCTTGAGAATACATGGAGTATCTCAAGAAGATCTAGAAAAAGCAAAAGAACAAAAGATTTCTTTGGAATTAGAGAGTGAAGATGCAGCAAAGGTAGAATCACATGATCCCAAGATGAAGAAGGTAAAGATAAAAAAATATGATATACATAAGGATAAAACTAATGATACTCCCTCTGCGCCCAAGGAAACCACTAACCCTACTGCTCCTCCAGAGTACAAGGCATTACCAAAGAGGAAGAAAGAGATTAGCACTAGTCATCCATCCTCAAGAGTCACAAGAAACAGAATGAACTCACAAGCAGCTCTTGACGTTAGTTTCAAACCTAGTCTTAGTATGCTAAGTGCAAGAATAATTGATGAGGGAAGAATTGATCAAGTGGGGAAGTTTTAAGAAAAATATAGTTAAATAGACAAATCTGAGATACATAGTATGATAATCAAACACATGCTGAAGTTCAAGAAGACAGTCTTGGAACTTAAGACTATGATCCTTGATAAGGTATGGAACATTCTAGAATTCCTAAAGAGATAGGCAATTGAAGAAGATCTATAGATAAGAGAGAAGATCTTAGATGAAAATCTTCCTATATGCGAGATAGAAGAGAAGAAGTTACTGTTAGATCTGGTGAAGCCTCACCTCAGGACTAAGACAAGAACATTGAATATAATGGATAAAAAATATAAATTAGTTGCCAAAGAAATAGAGAATGCCTTTGAGAAGGTCTTTATGAACATGCACATATATCCACCTATTGCGCCCAAAGCTCAAGTACCCACAAAGGAGGTCAAGGTGGTAGATCCCACTAATGCATCAGTAATAGGTCCTTAGGATTCAACACCTGCAGTGGAAGCACAATTAGAAGTAGATAAGTCTGTGCCCACTACAAAGTCACAAAAATATAGCACAATTATCATTGATAATGTGGAGATAGCCATGGCGGCCACTAACACTTAGTTGGATAAGTTTGAAGAAGATTTTGTGAGCATACAAGAAGCTGAAATATTATGCAGCAACACACCTCCCACTCATCAAGAAGAAGTATTGATTGATGATGAGAAAGAAGAAGAAAAGATGGAAGAAAAGAAAGAAGAATAAAATGTAAAAGAAAGTGAAAAAAATGATGAAATGTCAGTAGAAATAATCAAGGTGAAACAATAAGTGATGGATAGCACTCCCATCACTCCCTCAACAGCATTGTTGTCAAGTTTGACACCTGACACATCCAGTTTGGACTCATGGAGAGAATAAGATCTAATAAAATTCAGCATCCTAGCCATGGAAAAGGCCAAAGAAAAACAAGTGACGAGGAATCCCCTCCTGGTAGAATCAATAAACATTCTGAACAATTTATTGCCAAAGGACAAGAAAGTGCCAAAGATACATTTTGTTGATGATGTGAGTACAGTCATCTCACACTTCAAAAGTAATTTCTCAAGCCTTGAAGAATCTACATCCCTAGTTACAAAAGAAAAGTACCTAAAGAAGAGCTTGAGTGAATTAATGAGAAACTTTGCACTTGACCTAAGCTCACTTAAGACTTGTCAAGCATCCTTAAAAAGAATTTGCAGATCAAGGAAGAAGAATCATTGTAGAATGTATGGATCAGGATAAGGTTACTGATGCCCATTTAAAGAAAATAAAAGAGGCAGAAGCTATGATTGAGAAAGTCAAGAGTTCAGTGAAAGACACATCCACATATGTAAACATGTGTAATAATGTATACCAAGGACAAATAGATAAAATTGAGAAGGCTGAAAAAGAAATGTCAAAAACCAGGGCAAGGCAAACACAGCTCAGGAATGCTCTTGCACCCCCATTAGATATACTCAATTAGAACATCAAGGAAATAGACACCACAATAGTAACATATGATCATGGTCCTAGCACTAACTTGGAGAAGATGTAGAAGCTATAGTATGCTCTATGCACCCATCTCCAGATAGTAAACTCCTTGATCACATTTTGGAAGAAGGAGATCCAGAACCTAAAGATAGCATATCCAGATGTTTTCCCTCAGTGAGTATGTGTAAATATAGTTTTTGAAGCACCTTTTTCATTAATGTCAAAGGGGGGAGTTGTGTATAGAATATGAATCATAATATGTATAGGGAGATATAAGCATATGTATAGAAGACAAAAAGTTTTTTGTATTAAGGATAGTTAGCAACTTGGCCATATTTCTTTGTTTCCATCAATGAAAAAGGGGGAGATTGTTGGAAAGTTGGCTATATTGATGTATATGACTCAATATAGTGTTTTCATTATGGAAACAAAGTCATATACAGTTTGGAGTTAGTGCACTATATGAGAAGATCATAATCAGTTAAGTATTGAAGACTGGATAGTGTACAGAGTTCCTGCAGCTCATAGCATCAATGCATGTGTGTACGGCCGAGTTATGGTGTGCGCCCTAGAAGTTAAGTTAGTCAAACTATATTGATGCTTATTCTATGAGTGCATGATCAGATATGCAAGTATGAGAAAGATACAAGTAGTTGAAGTTGCACAGCCAGTGTGTGCCAGTGAAGAACAAAGTAAGCAGCCGACTGTTAGCATTTTGAGTTGCAGTTATATCTAATGATGTAAAGGCTATGTGCCTCTTGTAATTAGGGTGCCGAAATGTAATTGTATTTGTTTGTAAGCATGCTTGATCCAATTCATTTGGAAGCGTTGTATGTAGTAGGTCTAAGGGCCGACCTAGTTGTTTGTTTTGTATGCGCATATAAATATAAGATGCGCCTATTGTAATTGATATAGAAGTTAATATAGAGTTGTATTAAGAAGAGAAGAAGTATGTGAAGAGTCTATAAGATGTATTAGAGCTTTGAAAGAAGTCAAAGCATCAGTGCATCAAAGGAACTAATCTGATAAATAGTGTCATAGTGACAGTTCATCTAGTAGATATAGCGTGTATTTGAGATCTGAAGGTTGTAGCCTTCACCACTTGAGCAATGAGCTCTAGGATAGTGCGTCCCCTCCCCTAACAAGGACTATTGTAAAAGATTCCTAACAGGGTTTGACCCTTAACAAGGTCCACTATACTTAATGCATTGTAAAGAAACTCCTAACAGGGTTAAGGATCTTCTAACAAGGATCACTAAACACTAGTACAAAATATCAGTGGGTGTTAATTCCCACCGGGGTTCCCCCATAACCATATTGGTGTTATGTGTTGATTTCATGTTTCATGTTTATGTGGATGTTCATTTCAGTACTTAAGCATTTAAGTTCAGTTTAAAGATTAAGTAAAAAGATAAATATACAGTGAACACTGATTCACCCCCCCTCTTAGTGTTCCCATTCCTAACATGCACTTCCCTTGAGCTTTGGTCAACTTCCACATCTCCCTTGAGACAAATTTTCTTCAATAGGGCCCACTGATAGATTGTATGGAATATTCTTCTTGGGTGAAGTTTCATGACTAACAAATTTTATAGATAGTTGTTCACTTTACAACACTCAAATAAATATATGTAACCATGGTGACTCTGATCAAGTCACCATGATATTTTTCCATTGAACGAGCTGGTAACCACGCTGTGATTAACCAATCAGATTCAAACATTTTCCCAAGACACGTGAATTTGAGCAATCCATGCCATATTTTCTAGCATGCCAATTGATTGTAATAAACTATGATCATTTCAAGGCCATCTCTACTGTGGGTTGTTCTATAAAACCCTAGAAACTGGTATTTTGAATGAGTTGGAAATATTGGAGTAGGTTCAATAGGCGAGGAAAATATACTATACTATTTGCATAGCTTTATTTTTCTAAGAAAAGACCCTATTTCTTGTAGTCCATAGGTGTATACAATAGCATATTATTTCTGAGAAATTCTCTCTCACCTTGGCATGTTTTGTTCTTTATAAATCATGGGGGCTATGTATTGGGTACCTTTTCCTTTTTATTAGTCAATGTATCATGTGTTGAACTCATATAGGTATGTTATCATTTTTTAATGTAAATGCAATCATCTGTTGTTAGCTTAGTTAAGAATAGAGGATGAATTGTATGGCCTACAACCTTCTCTCCTAGGATGCAAGTCTCAAGAAGTGAGGTATTTTCTTATGACCCTTATTCAAACTATTGGTGTCTGCTTCGAAATAGTGTTGGGTATCATATCCTTGGATGGGAAGATCTCCACTTTCTTTAGGAGCAGTGTGCCTTAATGTTAGGATTAACAAGACAAAAATAATAGTTACATGAAAATATAACCAATATCAAAAAATAATAAACCACATAGAAGAGGACACAAGACACAAAGATTTAACATGGTTCACCCAATCCTTGAGCTACGTCCACCAATAGTGAGTCCAATATTATTATTATCCAGTGATTGCAACTTGATTACAATCCACAATCCCTTACAGCTCAATACCAGTACAAGAAGCTACTAAAACATACATCATAATGAAATCCCTAACCCTAAGCCATTATAACAAGACTTATGTTGGTTAACAAGTTAACCCTATACTTGACAAGTCAACCTAGGGAAAAAATGTGACGAGTCAGCCTAGGGAAATGTTTGACATGTCAACTCAAAAATGCTTGACACCACAATACTTCCCTGACCAGTCACCACAACCCAACACTTAATTTGGACCCTTTCAAATGCCTCCCAAGACAAGATATGAATGTGTGAGCCCTATGTATAGGAATTTGGATTCTTGTTGTCCTGCCAACAATGAAGGGAATATGGTGCACCATTTTGAGAGTGAATGATGACACACATATCTAACCAAAGAAGGCCAAGCCCCTAAAAATACAACTTGACAAATTTTGAGTCCATTCAACAAAATTTTGATTCAACATTTTGCCTCCCCTTAGATTAGGTTGTTTTGATAGAAGACAATTTATCCTCATTTTCTCTAAACACCAATTACAAAGATCTAAATTCTAAAATCTTGAAGGTCATGTTGCAGAGCGCACCCTTTCCCACCACTGCAACACTTTTGGATCTAATCCTTGAATTGGCAGGAGATGAATGGATCAACAATACTAATTTGAGTGTAGAAAAACCAATAGATGAAGATAATAAATTTATAGTAGATGATCAATAATTACATGTTGGGATAGTAGTAAACATTTGTCATATTGAGGAAACATGAAGTCCAGAAAAGTTCACACCAGTAGTGTTAGGATGAGTATATGATCAAGGGGATTTGTAGATATAGTATGGAGACAACACATAATATGAATAATGATTTGGTATATAAAATTATAGCCATTGAGGAAGATAATCTTGTATTTTATAAGTGGACTAAAATTTCCAAAATAGGATGATGGAGAAGTACTTGAGAGTGGTTTTCTATAGCATGGAAATGGATTCCCAGGAAAATATGAAGGACCTCAATTGATCTCACTAAGTATTGAAGATACTATTTTTCTTATATGGTGGAAGAAACAAAAGAAGAAAATTGTTAGAGATTGTTGTATCCAAGGATAAGGGGTATGATGAAGTTTATGACAACATCGAAGGGTAGTCCTACTTCCCAAATCCCTTTGTGAGCTATGATAAAAAATACCTCACCTAAGGAGTCTAATGTAGGGTCATTGTCTCTAGTTAAATTCTAGTTTATTATAGGATTTTTCTAATTTTTATGTTTCTATTAGAAAGTAAAGTCCACCAAGATAACTGAGAGGGGGGTGGGTGAATCAGTTATCAGATAATTATCACTTTTATCAAATTCAACATATTTTAACCATGTAAGAAATATAACCAAAAACCATAGAAAGATATTCATACACAATAACACAATGGCACAAGATATGTTGACTAGGGAACCTCTTGATCAAAGAGTAAACCCCAGTGGGAATGATGCCCACAAAAGATGCACTAATATGAATATTCCTTGTGAAAGGATGGACTCTGTTAGGAGTCTTATGAAATACATTTAGTACATATGAATCCCTATTAGGAGATTTTGAATCCCTGCTAAAAGATTCTAACTCTGTTAGGAGTTATGGAAGATAGAAGGACCCACTGCCCAAACAACTTCAATGAAAATATCATTGAACACACTGTCCAATTGATCTCTAGATTATTCAATAGAATATTATTGAATCTTTACTGATCTCAACAATATGTTACTTCTTCTATGACTGTGCCAAACCGCACTCACTACTATACCAGATCTCAATTCTAGATCTTTGTACCTCGCATATCCTCTTTCAAAAATTTGATTTCACAACTTCATTCACTTCATCATATTCATTCCATATATTTTTACAAAAAGGAAAAACATTCCTTCCTTTATACCAATCTTAAGTAATTACAAATGAGTCGGCATCCAAATTACAAAATAAAAGTTTCCACGCATTACATCAAAATTAAACAAAACTGTCGGCTTCCAATTAGAATAATTCTTCACTCGTGCAACCTCAAAGTTTTTACTATCAACCAGATCACTATCAACATGTCTTCAACTACTCTTTAACTATGCAAAACCAAATTCCATCCCGATTAGGAGATATCATCTGATTTCCACAAACCGCTACTCAGGAACACTGCCTAAATACTGCTTCCACCAAAATGCTCATAACTTCCATGAATAAAAGAATTACTATCTGTGCTCTTAACCATGAACATTAAACATATCACAAAGTAAATCCTCAACATTGCATAGCTTGATTAGTAATATCCCACGTGCGCTAATCCAAACACTGTCTGCTCCTCTGCTAATCTCCAGTAGATCACTGTGTTGACATCAATGACAATCTCAGTCATGAATGCAACAACAACTGCTATAGAATGGATGCGAATACTCCCATAGGATATATTAAACATTCATTCCTAACAATCTCCCCATTGGCATTGATGGCAACATAGATGAAAAACATCCAATGTTCGATAAATCCAACACTACAACACTATTGCTTTGAAAAATACTTTCGAATCCTCTCCATCAATCAAATCTTGCTTCATTTTCCTATTCAGTTCTCTCCAATAGATGGTACAAATGGTTTTTCATGTACACTTCTCCCCCATTGACATTAATGATAGAAATTTCATCATTATGTCAACAACGACTTCAATGTCAAAAGACACTATTTAGAAAATACATTCACTAGAGTCCTTATGACTCAGCTCAGATACACATACGGGACCATAGAGGAAGTACCATCATCCAGTCTAGAAGAAAGATAAGGCTCATATACCATAAGATAGATGTGACAAATTGCATCACTTCTCAAAAGTAGGCTGGGGCATAACCCCAAGCATACCTCTCAGATACTCAAATGTATCCTTAGGAAAAGGTTTTGTAAATATGTCTGCTATCTGCTCCTTTGTGCTTATGTACTCAAGTTTTACTTCTTTCTTAGCAACTTTCTCTCTTACTACATGATACTTAATCTCAATATGCTTTGTCTTATAATGTAATACAAGGTTCTTAGACATACTAACTATGTTGGTGTTATCACAATGGATAACAATAGGCTCAACAAATTTTATTCCAATATCCTCCAGCATCTGCTTCATCCAAATTATCTGGTTACAATTGTTTGCTGCTGTTACATATTCTGCTTCTACTGTGCTATGTGAAATACAATTTTGCTTCTTGCTTAGCCAAGAAACCAATCTTCCTCCAAGGAAAAATGCTCCACCACTGGTGTTCTTTTTATCATCAACATTGCCTCCCCAATCAACATCTGTATATGCACATAGGGTAAGGTCATCATATTTTTCATACCACAATCCATATTCAATTGTGCTCTTAAATATCTCAGTATCCTCTTCACTACTACATAATGTGATTATCTAGGTTCAGCTTGAAATCTTGCTACAATTTCAACTGAATGCTATATCAAGTCTTATATGTGTCAAGTACTGCAATACTCCAATCATAGATCTATACTTTTTTTGTTCAACTACAAGAGTCTCATCTGTGCTAGATAATTTATGTCTAATTACCATAGGTGTTCCAACTGGTTTGCAGTTCTCCATTCCAAATCTCTTCAATAAATCATTCAAGTACTTTGTCTGACTTACAAAGATACCATCACTGTTCTGTGTTATCTGTAATCATAAAAAATATTTCATTTCACCAATCATACTAATTTCAAATTCAGTCTTCATTTCATCTGCAAATTTATCACTGGCTTCATCTTTTCCAAAAATAATGTCATCAACAAAAATAACTACAACCAACAAACCATTTTCAATCTCTTTTGTGTACAGGTTGCTATCAGTTGTGCCTTTTGTAAATTCCAATTTTAACAAATACTTATCCAATCTTGCATACCAAGTTCTAGGTGCTTGCTTTAGTCCATATAAAGCTTTCTTTAGTTTACATAACATGTCTCCTTCTTGAGTCAAAGGAAAACCTTTAGGCTGCTCAATGTAGACTTATTCTTCCAATTCACCATTCAGAAATGCTGACTTCACATCCATCTAATATACTTTGAATTTCTTAAAAGCTGCACAGGCCAAAAACATTCTTACTGCTTCAATTCTTCCTACTGGTGAAAAAGTTTCTTCATAGTCCATTCCTTCTTGTTGTGAGTATCCTTTACATACCAATCTTGCTTTGTTCCTTACTACTTCTCCTTGTTCATTCATCTTGTTTCTGAATACCCATTTAGTTCCAATAGCATTCTTATCTTTAGGTCTAGTGACCAATTCCCATGTCTTGTTCTTTTCAATCTGATCTAGTTCTTCTTTCATAGCTTTAATCCAATGTTCATCTTCACAAGCTTCACTAGTAGATTTAGGTTCAATTTGAGAAATCAAACATAACTATTCTTGTACCTTATTTTGAGTCTAAACTCCTCTGTCTATGCCTCCAATAATCTTCTCAATAGGATGATTCCTTGATAAATTCCTGCTAGGTGTCACTGTCTCAGATCTTACTTCAGGTGTCGGTTCTTCAATGATCTCACTGTGGCTTTCATTCAACAAGTCACTGTTAGTTTCATAAAATAATTTAGTAGTTTCAGTGTTAATTCTAGGATGAGTTACTTCATCTAATTCATAATCAAACATTCTTTCCTAAATTTTTAACATTTCATCAACTTTAACATTTGCACTCTCAACAATAGTCTTAGTTCTCTTATTATAACATCTATAAGATTTTCTCTTCAAAGAATATCCAAAAAATATACCTTCATCACTTCTAGGATCAAACTTTCCAATATCATCATCTCTCTTTATATAACATTTGCTTCCAAAAATTCTAAAATACTTAACTGAGGGTGCATGTCCAAATCATAATTCATAGGGTGTCTTGTCTGTGTCTGCTTTGATTTGTACTATGTTCATCATATACACTGCTGTGTTCACTACTTTTCTCTAGAATGGCTTCGCCAAGTCATTCTCAAATAACATAGCTCTTGCTGCTTCAGTCACTGATCTTTTCCTCCTTTCTGCAATACCATTTTGTTCAGGTGTTCTAGGGGCTGAAAGCTATCTCTTAATACCATTCACTTCACAAAAAGTGTTAAACTCTCTAGAAGTAAATTCTCCACCTCTATCTGATCTCAAACATTTAGTTTTCATTCCAGATTCAATCTCAACTTTATTCTTTATGATCTTAAACTTATCAAATGCTTTAGAATTTTCTTTAAGAAATGCAATCCACATCATTCTTGTAAAATCATAAACAAAAATCATAAAATACCTTTCTCCATAGAATCCTCTAGTCCTTGTAGTGTTATCTCTATTGAGCATTAAAGGTTGTCATTAGTATCAAAGGTTATCTACAACATCAGTCAGCTACTTAAACTAAGCTAGTCGGTAACTAGAAGCAAAACAAACCAGTCGGTTAAGCATATACACCGAGCATCAGACAGTTTACCAAGCACCAACAGACACCGACATCTAGCGATAGTAAACATCGAGCACCAGTATACACTGAGCAGTTTCTACAATTTTTATCGATGGTCACATGAAATGACATAGTAATCAGGAATGGCACATTTTTCTATGCAAATGGTTACACCAGATCAGGAAACATTTCATCAAGATCAAGGAATATTTATTATTAAGATTCGATGAAGATTCTATTTAATAGCTCGATCTAGGTCCTTTTTCTATATCGTAAATCTTAGGGTTTTGTCTAAGATGTGTAACCTAATTTTGTTAAAGTGGCATAAAGTAGTATGCTATATAAATGTATGTTTGCATCATTTGTGATGTGAATTGATGTATGAATTAAGGAGCACTTGAAGCACTTTCCTAACTTCAAGTCTATTAGTTGACAGAGTAGATCAGTATTCAAAAATTTATCAGATTAAGTAGAATTAGAGCATGCTAACCAAGCAGTTCAGAGCAGAGATTCATCACAGTAAAGTTGATATTTTGTTAGTACTTTATTGATCTGTATCAGATAATCAAGTTGTCATTAGCAGATAATTGCCTATTGCTTTCTAACAATTTTAATAGAGTTTTTGGCTAAATCTCTTAACAAAGTAGACTTGATAGTCTTATGTAAATCTCTTAATCGAGTGCACACTTCATTAGTGTTGTTAAAATCCTATAACTAGGTAGATCTAGCTAATCTAATATGTTACTCCTAACAGGGTAAGATCACTAGAAGTGATCAAAACTTTTATCCCTAACAGGAAAACTTTTTCTATCTATAGTAGTGAAGAATTTGTGGGTGTCATCTCCACCATAGTTTTTACCTTCTAACAAGGGTTTATGCATTACCAAAATACTTGTGTTATGTGACTATTATATTGTTGATTTCATGTTATTTGCTTTCGCAAGTTGAATGGATGAATGATACATGTATTAGATGCAAGGTATTTTGAAAGGTTATCACTACTTGCTGTTGTAGATCTGAAAGGTTAATGAGTTAAATTTTTTGTGGACACTGATTCACCCCTCCCCTCTCAATACCCTATATCTCCTAATTCCAACAATTGGTATCAGAGCACAGTTCTCTTATTAGACAGTTTAACAACTGAAGGGTAAAGATCTAAAGTCATGGAGAGGTATAAGCTAGAGAAGACTATTGAAATTTAGAAGATTCAAATACAGATGTTTATTGAATAGTACAAGCAAGCCAAGGAAGGACTAAAGAAATTACTAGTTGAAAGGAAGAACCTAGCTATTTTGCAAAATGAGATTGGTTATCATGAAGAAGCAATTGATGATATATTTGATCATGTTGGATCTAGTTCTGGAAGTATTTTTGATGGATCTGAAAGTATAATATCTGATTTTTCTGAAAAGAATCAACATTTAACTGAACAAGTGAAAGCACTGCAAATCAGTCAAGAATCTCAGATGGTAAGAATGGTAGAGACAATGAACAATGCTAGACAAGCTGAACAAGAAAGGAATTTGGCTATTGATGATCGAAGACAAATGATTGAACAACTTCAAGAAAAAGAAATTTAAATATAAAGACTCACTAATCGCCATTTTCAAGTATCTAATCAGATGATGATTGTGAATCAAGAAGTAAACCGAGTAAATGGAGAAATGTCAAGAAATCTGGAAGAAGTTGTTGTAATCACCTGAAAATGGACAAAGATTAAATCAAAGAAAATCAACGAAAATCAAGGAAATAATTGAATCAATTGAATTACAATGCATAATTAGCCAATCAAAATGAAAATCAAGTCTTAATTCAATCAAAATCAAAATTGAGAGCACTTTAATCAAGTGAAATCAAATCAAAATATAATTAAATCAATTAATTGTATACTCTTGGATTAAACCAAACTCAACGCATTCAAGGGGTACATGGCTAAACAAATTCATTTAAATCAATTAATAAATCTCAATTACTCTCAACAACCACAAAGAGAGGAAAATCAATCAACCAATGAGAATAAAGGAAAGGCATTCATGTGGATCAAGCCAAATTCAATCTCATTCACTCAAGGTGAAAAGGAATCTTGACCATTGATTTTGTCTATTTGTCCCAAGCTTTGAGGACACAAACTTTGCTTTGTCTTCAAATGGTGGAACCAAGGACTCAACTCAACCTTAATCATGATCAAACACAACTACACCCCCTACCATTGGAAAATCTATAAAAGGAAGGCCTAAATCATTCTTTATGATCATCCGCAACATCTGAGAATTGCATTGAACCTCTTGCAATTTGAGCTTAGAAAGGCATTTGAGAAGCATTTTAGCATTCACTTTGATCTAATTGTTAGCAATAGATTGTTATCTTTATCATTCTCATTCTAGGACTATCATTAATGGAAGCTTGCTGAGAGCTATTCATTAATATTCTTAGTTAGAGAGCCGTAGGATGCTCAATTAGTCATTATTTTGCTAAATAGTTGCTCTATTTCTTTGTGGTTGTATTTAGTTACTATTCTCATTTATTTGACTAACCTTAATTCTATGAAGGCACTTTCCCTAGTGTAGCCACCTGACGTAAAAGTCTATCCACTCGTCCACCTCCACCCTAATCTCCAGCTCTAGGAGGAATATGAGCAGTAGCTAACACTGGTATCTATATACGACCTGCTCTCACTCCGTGATGACCCCGTCATCCACGTCAACCCCTGATCCTAGCATAACCAACACCTCCATCATCATCTCCATCATCATCATCATCACCCCCACCCTTATCAGCTCCATCATCTCCATTAGATAACTCCTCAATGCTAGGAATCCTCTCAGCAAGATCAGTAAATCTAGGAAAAGGATACCTATGTAGCTAGGCACCATACTCATCTATAATACCAGCATCCATCACCTATGACCTAGGGTTCCATGGATGATACCCCAGATCCTGAATCTCTTGAACAATTGTGCCATAATCAACATAAGGGCCCCATAATGATCTCTCGGCCTAAACACGAGCATACATTGCTACACCTTGAGGCATATCCTGAATGCACCCATACTGACAAAACAAATGACAGAAGTAGAATCTCTCAATCAAAAAAGTGGACCAACCAATCATCCAATGAGGACAAAACATATATGAAAGCTCACTATCATCCTCTAGCCAAGTCTCACATCCAAGATAGGGCCTCCAAATGATAGTATCCATGTCATCTATCTGACATTGCCAATAATCAAGCTTACCCATGTGGGTCTACCTGATAATACGACTATACATCCATGCAAATGGCTAACCAGCTGGATGATCTTGAGCAATCATAGGATGTGTCATCGGAAGGTTCTCCCAAGTCCACAACTATAATAAAATGGCTCCAGCAGTCAAAGTAGTGGAATGTCTGTACACAATAGTGTGTAGCTCATGATATAACTGTGCTAATAAATAGGAACCCCAATCGAAATGACGAGGATCTGCCATCAAATCCTCTAAAATCAAACCCCAACCAATAACAAATCCATGTCCACACCGGTCCAGAAGTAGGAAGCCACCAATAAGAGTACCAAGAATAGTAGGTAACACAGGGAACAAGATGAACTAAGCCCACTAAATATGTTGATCACCAATAGAAGCATCACCAAATACTTAGTGACAGGCTAAACCATCATACATAGTATCATAGTAGACAAGCTCTCCTCAGGTAGGCAACTAGAGAAGACTATACACATCCTTAGGGGTGATGGTCATCTCACCCATAGGAAGATGGAATGTGTTATGGTCTAAGTGCCAATGCTCAGCTATAGCAGTAATAAGGCCCCACACACTTAAACACATGCTTGTTCTTTCCCAATCTCTTGACAAGGAGATTCTTAAAATTGAAGCATACAAATCAAAATTTGTATCTCTAAATTGGATTTTTAGTCCTTAAGTTCAAGTTGTCCTTAAAAGTTTTCAATAAAGGTGCTTAAAATTTCAATACATTATTAGTTGCTTCATTCATTTTGCTTTGATTTTTCCTCATTGTGAGTGTTGGTGTTGACTAACTTGTTGGAGGACAAGCACATTTGGAGGAGGAAGGTGAGTTGGAAACAATGACAAAAACCTTTCAAAAATGCCCCTAGCTTAGGCTAGCTACAAAAGGAAAGGTATTTCTCTATTCAAGCTTGCACTTGATCAAATTGCGGCATTCTTTTGACATAAGCTTAAGATAAAATAGGAAATGAATTACACACTTCAATTTTAAGAATCTCCTTGTCAAGAGATTGGGAAAAAACAAGCATGTGTTTAAGTGTGTGGAACAAAGAAAGACAATAGGGATATGCTCTTCACTCTTTGAGTGAAACAAACTCCCAAACTTGTCAGCCTAAGTTCATTTCTTGTTTTCCATATACATGCTAGAGAAATAGTAGGCTCACCTCCAAAGTTTTCCTTAACGAGGCTAGTGAGAGGGACAACCCAAAGTGGGATACGCTTTGATGCAAGAGCATCCTGGGTGTAAGAGCAATCTTGCATCACCCAAAAATATTTCTATGTTTTTTATTCAATAAGGGCTATCTTGTGCAGAGTTGCTATTTATGGAAACTTGCTATTTTTAGTAAGTTGGTCTTACGATCTCGAAATGTCTGATTTTACATATGGAGGTTCATCTCAGTCATATCAGCCTACCAGCAAAGTTTCATGGCTAGATCAGGTGTAGTTTTGAAGATATTGAAGATTTTTGGTATTGGCAGCAGGGTACAAAAACTTTGAACTCAGTTTTGAAGGCTTTAGAGGCCCCAGATGAGGTTGAAAATTTGGGTGACGGGCACTTTGCGCTGGTCAAGCCTATAGAACGCTTCGTGGTGTTTCCAAAATGTGGTTATAATAGCCAATCGGGTCAATGGGCGATGACTTATGGTCTTCGGAAGTTAGGTCACCTGAAATGGCGGAAAATAATTTTTCTTCAAAATTTTTGTTTGGGTTTCAAAACTCATTTTGAGCCGACTTTGATGTAATAAATATTAAAATAAAATAATTCTAAGTTTGGTCGGCCCTAAGGGCTAAATTTCTAGAACCTTCTCGGCGGTGGAAATTGCCTATATAAAGAAGGCCCGTAGTATTGTCTAGAGTAGTTCTGGGTAGTAGATCTGGGTATTGATTCGAGACTTTGTCCTATAGAATATTGTAAGGGAATGCCCATGTGGCTTTGCATAGTGTAATTCTGAAAGTTTGTAATTACACATTTTTGGAGATAATAAGAAGCCAATTTTCTGTTCTTGCATATTATTGTTGTTGTTTATCTATTTCTGTTATGTGCTTGTGGTATTAAGGGGAGCACCCTTCATCAAGTGGTATCAGAGTAGGAGTTCTTGAGTGTGTAAATAGATCACCGACTGTGAGGCAGTTTGCACCAGGACCGTGGTTAAGGTTTCAGCATGCATCGCAAAAATGCCTCCACGAAAAGAACGTGGCGGAAGAGCTGGTGCAATGACACCTGAGGTTAGAGAGCTACAAAGACAAGTGCGAGCATTACAAGAAGAGATTCACAAAGGAATGAATCTTAATGTCAGAGATGAAAGCGAGGATGAAGCCGAAGAAGAATATCAAGAAGGAGAAGTTGAAATTGTGAACCAGGAGGAAGAAAGACTTTTTTGGGCGATTTTCAAGATTGGGAAAAGACCTAAGATTGAGGTTCCTACATTTTCTGGAAATCTTAACCCAGAGGAATTGATCGACTAGATCAATAAATGTGAGAAATATTTTGAGTATGAAGATGTTGAGGATCTTGATAGGGTCAAATTTGCGAAGGCCAGATTGAAAGGTCATGTGAAGATCTGGTGGCAAGAAATTCAATTGGAGCAAAATAGAAGAGGGAAAGATAAAAACACAAGATGGGATCAGATGGTGGATAAATTGAAGTGACAGTTCATTCCTGTTGATTATGAGCTTGACCTACTAAAGAAAATGCAAAGTTTGAAGCAAGCAAGAAGATCTGTTCAGGAGTATACAGAGGAGTTCTATCGACCCCTCATCAGAACAAGCCATGCAGAAGCTGATAAGGAGAAAGTTGTCCGATACCTTAATGGGTTAAGGCCAAGCATTCAGGAGGAGTTGAATCTGGTTTGAATGAACAGTATTAAGGAGGCATACCAGTTTGCCCTAAAAGTAGAGGAAAAGCTAAACAAGAAGTTTAAGAGCAGACAAAATGGAAGAGGTCATGGTGGAAGATCTGGTGGATGGTCATATGGTGGCTGAAATGAAGATCCAAAAAAGAAGGATGAGGCCAGTAGTAGTCAGAACTAGAGAGGAAATAATTCCAATCATTTCTAGGATCAGAGTAATAGAGATCAGAGAGGAAGAGGAAGAGGACAAGGATCTAGAAGAGGAGGCTTCCATGGAACATGTTTTCACTGTGGAGAAGAAGGTCATAGGGCATTTGAATGTCCTCAGCGCCAAGGCAGAACAGATAGGAGAAATGAAGGCCAGGCCAGAGTTGCACATGTAGATGAAGATGCTAGATCATCAAATTCTGAAGATGCTGAAAGAGGAGAAATGCTAATTAACAGAAGAGTCTTGCTGAGTGGTGAGAATGAACCTGAACAAAGGAGGAGCCTATTTCACACTAGATGAAAGTGTGAGGGTAAATGCTGTGATGTGATTATTGATAGTGGAAGCACTGACAATTTGGTGTCAGAAGAGATGGTGACAAAGTTGAAGCTCAAGAGACAGAAACACCCACATCCATATTGGATTGCCTGGGTGCAGGATGATGACAAGGTCATGGTCAGTGAACAGTGCCTAGTAAAGTTCAAGATCGGCGGGTACCAAGATGAGGTACTATGTGATATCATCTCTATGGATGCATGTCATATGTTGTTGGGTAGACCGTGGCAGTTTGACAGATGTGCTATACACAATGATCGTGCGAATACCTATTCCTTGACAAAGGATAGAGTGCGACATAAGCTAAAGCCATTAAAGGAGACCGAAGAAAAGGTATGTGGTAATGCAAGAATAACATTTGTTGATGGAAGAAAATTCCTAGATGGTATGAGGCATGAGCATGTGTATTTTTCTTTAATTCCAAAAGCTAGTAAATAAGAAGTAGAGGATGTACCTGTAGAGGTTGCAGATTTGTTGAATGAGTTTTAGGATATTATATCTAATAATGTACCTGATGGATTACCACCCGTAAAGAAGATTAGTCATTAGATGGATTTGATTCCAGGAGCTAGTTTGCTAAACAAGGCAGCACACAGAATGACACCAGCAGAAAGTGAAGAGTTGAATAGACAAGTACATGAGTTATTGCAAAAGGGGTTGATCTAAGAGAGTCTGAGTCCCTGTGCTGTACCAGCGGTATTAGTGCCAAAGAAGAATGGAGAATGGAGGATGTGTACAGATTCTAGAGCAATAAATAAGATCACAATCAAGTATAGGTTTCCATTGCCATGAATGGATGATATTATGGACTATTTGAGTGGAGCTGTGTATTTCTCAAAGATAGATCTGAAGAGTGGATATCACCAGATTCAGATCAGAGAAGGAGATGAATGGAAGACTACCTTCAAGACAAAGGAAGGACTGTATGAGTGGTTAGTCATGCCTTTTGGGCTAACCAATGCACCAAGCACTTTCATGCGGCTCATGAACAAGGTTCTGAAGAAATTTTGGGTAAGTTTGTCATTGTTTACCTAGATAATATTTTAATCTTTAGCAAGACATTGGAGGAGCATATGATGCATATTCTTATGGTGTTTGAGAAGCTAAGAGATGAGAAATTGTTGATTAATTTGAAGAAGTGCAGTTTTATGAAGAAAGAGTTAGTGTATTTGGGATTTTTAGTTTCAGCAGAAGGTCTAAAAATGGACCCAGAGAAGGTACAGGCTATCGTTGAATGGCCTACTCCAAGGAGTGCTACTGAGGTAAGATCTTTTCATGATTTGGCTAGCTTTTACAGAAAGTTTATCAAAAATTTTAGCAGTATTTGTGGTCCCTTGACTGAAACAATGAGAGGAGATAGAAAAGAGTTTAAGTGGACTAATGGGGTAGAAAAGAGTTTTCAATTGTTGAAACAAAAAGTTACAGAACAACCTGTTTTAGCACTTCCAGATTTTAATAAGGTGTTTCAAGTAGATTGTGATGCTAGTGGTACCGCAATAGGAGCTGTTATGAGCCAAGAAGGTAAATCGGTTGCTTATTTTAGTGAGAAGTTAAATGATGCCAAGAGGAAGTATTCTGTTTATGATCAGGAATTTTATGCTATAGTTCAAGCATTGAAGAAGTAGAGACAGTATCTACTTCCTAAGGAGTTTGTTTTGTATACTAATCATCAAGCTTTGCAATATTTGAATAGTCAAGGAAAGTTGAATCAGAGGCATTTGAAATGGGTTGAGTTTTTGCAGAGTTATACATTTATTTTGAAACACAGAAGTGGAAAGTCTAACAGGGTTGCAGATGCTCTTAGCAGAAGGCAACTATTGCTGATAGAGATGCAGATTGAAGTGGTTGGGTTCAAAGAACTCAAAAATTTGTATCCAGAGGATCTTGATTTTGGTGAAGCTTGGAAAGCTTGTACAAAACCTGTTACTCTAGACAGGATGAAATGGCTGAATTTTATCATCCAAGATGATATGCTATTCAGAGGGAGTCAGTTGTGCATTCCATGAAGTTCTATGAGGGAAAATCTCATCAAGGAGAAGCATAGTGGAGGATTGGTTGGACATTTTGGTCGTGATAAAACTCTTGCTTTGGTTGGCGAGAATTATTATTGGCCACAATTGCAGCAAGATGTGAAGAAGTTTGTATAGAGTTGCAGAGTATGTCAGATGGTGAAAGGAGTGAAGAAAAATATAGGGTTGTATCAGCCATTACCTGTACCAGAGAAGCCTTAGGAGGATATCAGTATGGACTTTGTTCTTGGTTTACCAAGGACATAGTGGGGACATGATTCAATTTTTGTAGTAGTTGACAAATTTTCAAAGATGACACATTTCATTCCCTGCAAGAAGACTAATGATGCTGTTCATGTAGCAGAATTGTTTTTCAAAGAAGTGGTGAGACTACATGGTTTGCCAAAGATCATAGTTTCAGATCGAGATAATAAGTTTGTTGGATATTTCTGGCGGACATTGTGAAAGAAGTTGAAGACAGATTTGAAGTTTAGTTCATCACATCATCCACAGACTGATGGAAAGACAGAGGTGGTGAATAGAAGTTTGGGAAATCTGTTGAGATGTTTGGTTGGAGATAAGCCAACATGATGGGATTTGATTTTACCACAGGCAGAATTTGCATACAATAATTCTGTCAATAGGAGCACAGGTAAATCACCATTCCAGATTGTATATGGAAGTAGTCCAAGAAATGCATCTGAGTTGAGAAAGATAGATAAAGGAGAAATAAGTAGTGCTAAAGCTGAGAATTTTGCAGAACATTTGAAGAACATCCATGAGGAGGTGAGGAAGCATATTACCAAGATGAATGTGTAGTATAAGACTGAGGCAGATGAGAAAAGGAGGCATAAGGAATTTCAAGTTGGGGATGAAGTCATGGTTCATTTGCGGAAGGAGTGATTTCCAGTTGGTACATATAACAAGCTGAAAATGAAGAAGTTTGGATCATGTAAGATACTGAAGAAGCATGATTTAGGAAATGCATATGAGGTAGAATTGCCTACTGAGCTGAATATTTCACCAGTGTTTAACATTTCAATTTTGAAAGAGTATCATGAAGGAGGTGTTGAAGATGAGGTTGCAGCAGCACAGTGGAGTATTCCAGCAACCAGTTTAGATATCAAGGAGATTGAAGACATACTGGACAGTCGTGTTGGCAGAAGCACAAGGAACAGGACATATGAAGAGTATTTGGTCAAATGGAAAGGATGACCTGTAGAAGATTCATCATGGCTAACAAAGGAGAAGGTTAACCATCTTGGTTTTCCTCTGCACACCTGAGTCGTGACAGGGTCACTTGTCAAATTACCCTGGGTGTCTGATGCAGGAGCATCCTGGGTGTAAGAGCAATCTTGCATCACCCAAAAATATTTCTATTTTTGTATTCAATAAGGGCTATCTTATGCAGAGTTGCTATTTATGGAAACTTGCTATTTTTAGTAAGTTGGTCTTATGATCTCAGAATGTCTGATTTTACATATGGAGGTTCATCTTAGTCATATTAGCCTGCCAGAAAAGTTTCATGGCTAGATCAGGTGTAGTTTTGAAGATATTGAAGATTTTTGGTATTGGCAGCAGGGTACAAAAACTTCAAACTCTGTTTTGAAGGCTTTAGAGGCCCTAGATGAGGTTGAAAATTTGGGTGACGGGCACCTTGCATTGGTCAAGCCTGTAGAGCACTTTGTGACATTTCCATAATGGGGTTATAATAGCCAATCGGGTCAACGGGTGATGACTTATGGTTTTCGAAAGTTGGGTCACCTGAAATGGCAGAAAATAATTTTTCTTCAAAATTTATGTTTGGGTTTCAAAACTCATTTTGAGCTGACTTTGATGTAATAAATTGTAAAATAAAATAATTCTAAGTTTGGTTGGCCCTAAGGGCTAAATTTCTAGAACCTTCTCGGGCGGTGGAAATTGCCTATATAAAGAAGGCCCATAGTATTGTCTAGAGCAGTTCTGGGTAGTAGATCTGGGTATTGATTCGAGGCTTTGTCCTACAGAATATTGTAAGGGAATGCCCATGTGGCTTTGCATATTGTAATTCTGAAAGTTTGTAATTCCACATTTGTAGAGATAATAAGAAGCCAATTTTCTGTTCTTGCATATTATTGTTGTTGTTTCTCTATTTCTATTATGTGCTTGTGGTATTAAGGGGAGCACCCTTCATCATGCTTGCTTTCACCACGGGAATTCAACCCACTCTAAAATGAAATGCATGTATCCTTAATGGGGTGCATGAAAAATAGATTTTAATTTTTCAACCTTCCTCTAGTAGTCCTCACAGATTGTGCAAAATCATACTTTGGTGCGTGTGGGAAGCCTCCTAACATACTTGGAGGATGAGAGATTAAAGTCTATTTGAATAGAATATATACTAAATCCTTGATAAAATAGCAAGACCACCTTGTAGAGCCATGTTTATGAACCAAATCTTGTGCTAGGTAGGTGCTTGAAGTGCATTCTTGTGAAAAAACCATGATAATGTTCTCCAAATCAAACATTTTGTGTTTAAGTGGGTAAAAAGAAATAAGTGAATGTGTGATTGTTGTGTTTGTAATACATAAACAAGTGAGAGATATCCATTGAAAATCATCTTATATTTTTAAATCTCTTCAATATAAATCAACAATTTTTGAATCAAAGATCATTCCAAAATGAATCCTTGTTGGATTCAGGTTTCCACGCGGTCCCAAACATATAGGGTATCATTACCAGGAGATAGCACTATTTTTGCAAACCTAAGGCAAGAAGTGGAGTACCAAAGTGTGTTCACAGATCCTAATGAAGAAGAAATTTTCACGAACCTATTTGAACCAAGACTTGAAGAGATGGATGATATAAATTCAGCCTATCATAATATCAACAATGCCAACCATAATCCTAAGGAGAAACTTGATGAAAGGGTTGAGAAAGCTGCCCAAGACAATGATTTCCTAGAGATTATGGAGAAATTAATAGACAAAGTTAGGGAGAACTTCTTCCTAAACCTAGCACGAAAGGGGGTAAAGCTGCCCTATGACTTTGATATTGACCAACTCAAGAAAGACCAACACCAAGATGATCCAATGCATGTTATGACTAGGAAAATTAAGGCCTTCCAAGAGAAAATTGATACCATGAAGAAGGTGGCCGAACCTAAGGCCTTTTCCATAGAAGCTTTGTGTCCTTTTCCTTTCGACAAAAGGTTAGCAATGGTATCTTTTCCTTTCAATACCATCTTTCCTAAATACAATAAATACATGGGTAAAACAGACCCACAAGACCATTTAAGGGAGTTTTGCACCCTAAGCATAGAGTTCATGCACAATGATACTTATCTAATGAGACTCTTTCCTAGAAGCTTAGGAGGTCCCGCAATGGAGTGGTTTTCAAAACTAACCCCTAGAATAAAGTCCTTTGAGGAGTTAGCCTACAAGTTCATAATCCATTACTCTTACAACATTGAGCATGAAATTACTATGCTCAAGTTGTGTGATACCAAACAGAAAGATGGGGAGTCCTTCTTAGGATTCCTACAAAGGTGGAGGACCATTTTCACAAGGTGTCCACTAAGTATCCCAGAGAAAGAGAAGATGGAAATCTTCACTAACAATTTGACCTCAGAAATGAATTATAGATTACAACTTCAATGTCCCCCAACATTTGACAAACTCAACGAAAATGGGATAAAGATTGAAGATGTCTTGGTCAAAAGAGGTGAAGTTAAATTATTTAAGGATAACAAATCCAAAAACAACAATAATAATAGAAACAACAATAATTATGTGCCTAAGTATCTCAATAATCAAGGGTCCAACAATAACAATGATAAATCTAAATCTTGGATGAAGAATAACAATAAAAACTTTGTAAATGATGGAGTTGTGGAAGCACACAACTTAAAGTCTACTCCTTTTATACTACCATATGGAGCTAATTCTTCAAATAATGTTAATCAATCAAGTAAAGCTCCATTTAATTCCAATAATTCCAACAATAATCCCAACCCTTCCAACAATAAGACTTGGGATAAATCAAAATCAAACTCCAATTATAATAAAATGAAATTCACCTACTTAGGTGAACCTTTGGAGAATGTACTAAGAACCTTGTTGGCCAATCAAGTTATCACATTACCCAACATATGAAGTTATGAACCTGAAGTCAAACCTCATTGGTGGAATGCATCTCATCATTGTGAATACCATCGAAAAAGAGGTCATCCAACCAACGAGTGCATGACATTGAAGCACTTAGTGCAAGATCTAATTGATAATAACACCATCAAAATTGAAGGGCCTCAAAATAATGAGGATCACATGGCTTACAGGAATCCCTTTTTGAATCATGAAAAGGGTGAGTCATCTAATCAAACTCAAAAGAAGGGTAATGAGAAAGTGAACTTTGCTCACACATATGATAACATGATAAACACTCTATGAGAGGATCAAACCATAAACGTTATCATAGTGAAAGATAAGTGAAGGGAAGTGTCATAAAATGTTGTCACTAGGGGGCAAGCATAAAAAATTGTCCTACCTACTAATGCTCCAAAAGTGGTGATATCAAACCAAGCTTCAACATCATCATCAAAGAAATACAACTTGGTAGATCAATTGCAAAGAACTCCCACTCAAATTTCTATTCTTGAGCTACTTAAACTATCACCAATTCATAAGGATATCTTAGAAAAATCCTTGTTGGAAACAAATGTGCCTCTAATTTTGGAGGTAGACAAATTCCAAAATATGGTAGGGCACCTAATCGCACCTCATTGCCTATCATTTTTCGAACAAGATGACATGTCTCTTAATCATCCCCAAAATCTGCCCTTACACATAGAAGTGTTGATCCACAAGCATAGGGTAAAAAGAGTCTTTATAGATGGAGGTGATGGCCTAAATATTTGTACCCTTAGCTTAGTAAAAGCCCTAGGATTTTCTGAGGAGGCTATTGACCCAAAGAAGAAAATAACCATAAAATCCTACGATGATGAAGAAAGAGCATCAAGAGGAGTTATAGTCTTACCCATAAGAGTTGGTCCCATGCAAAAAGAGACCATATGCCAAGAGTTAGACTTAAAGTTGACTTACAATATTTTGTTAGGAAGGCCATGGATCCATGAAATGCAAGCCGTGCCTTCAAATTATCATCAATGGTTAAAGTTCCCATATCTAGGTCAAGAGATAATGGTAAGTGGAGACCTCAATCCATTCCAATATTGTAATAATGTCAAGCCTATCAATGACTCCCTAGTCCCACATAATACTGAAGGGTCTATACCTAAGAAAATGGAACAAGGTCAAAATTCTAAAAAAACTTCTTGGTTGAAGGGAAAAGAAAAGATGGAAGAAGAAGTTATTGTTGAAGACACACCAAAACTCATTAACCCAACTACCTCAACTAAAGGAAAAGAGAGGGTTAACAAGGATAACATTATTGAAGAAATAAAAGAAGACCATATACAAGCTACTCAAGTATTTACCAAAGAGGCCCATTATCAAAAGATGGACCAAATGATGAAATTTTTTGATAAACAATGTAAGATTAAGAAAAAGGGAGTAGGCGAATACTCCTTATCTATGATGGACGTACCTCTATCACCCAAGTCCTTTGGGAAACCCTCAAATCTGCCTCATAGATATAATGATAACTTTGTGAGGGCAAGTACATCATCTGCCATGGATGAAGTGGACAATGAGATCCTAAACTGTTTGTACAAAGATGAAGAATCAAGTGCCCATGTCAAACATATCCAAAATATAACCATTCCCACACATCAATATGGGAAAGGGTTGGGAATCATGCAAAAGATGGGATACAAAGGTCAAGGACCTTTAGGCACAAAGAATGAAGGGATCATCAAACCCTTAGAAAGTACATGGTGAGATTCTAAGGAAAAAGTAGGAATAGGGTATCTTGAGGAAGGATACACTCAAAAACATCATCCCCAACTTTATAACCAAATATTACAATTAGAGTCTCATAGTTATGAGGATTCTAATGAATTGGAATGGGAGACCCTATCAGATGAGTCATGCCAAGACAAGGGTATTGATGTTATTCATACCTATGCTTCTACCAAAAATAAAGGACCCATGGCAGAATCAACTTTAAATCAAGCATATAGTTCTAGCCAAGTGATTCTAAATGATGTACCAAGTATAGAGATAGAAATCAATCAATGGGTAGGCAAACCATATGTTCCTTCATGGAGACCTACTATGGAAGAATCAAACGCTAGGTTTAATCCACATGAGTTCTATCCCACAGAAACCCGAGAGGACTCTAGTGAGGGGGACTTTGATCCTTCTTCTTTAGAACATTTAGAGGAAGCACATGTCTGAGATTTTCAAGATACAATTTATGAACCCTCCAATAATGAGATATATACCTTAAATCCAATTGAGACAAACCCAAGTGTTGACCCATTAACTCTCATTCATCCGGACCTAATTGAATGGAATGTCATTGAACCAACTACCTTGCCAATTTTCTTGAATGACAACATGGTGTCCCAATACCTCAACGCGGTTGAACCTTCTTCTATCAGAGAATATCAAGAAGAAATGATCAAAGGGAGCATCCAAACTTCTAATCTGAGAAAAAATGAAAAAACAAAAAAAATAGAAAAAGAAAAGAATCAAGTATTGAAAACCACTTTGTGGCAACATTAGATCAAGAAGAAAACAAAGAAATAAAGGATGTTTCCAAAGGTGAAACCCCAACTGAGGCACCTATGGAAGGGATTCTAGATGTTCTACCAGAACAAAGATCTCTGATCTTAATCGAGCCAACAAAAAAAGTAAACATTGGATCAGAAACAGAGCTGAAGTTCATTCACTTAGCAACATCTCTATCTAGCAAAGAAAGAATAGAATTCATCAAGTTCTTTAAAGAAAGACAAGTTAACTTTGCATGGTCTTATGATGATATGTTGGGTTTAGACCGAAATTTGATAATGCATCATGTCAATATCAAGGAAGGAGTAAAACCCGTTAAGCAAAAATTAAGGAAAATGCATCCTCATATAGCCCTACTTGTCAAAGTGGAGTTAGAAAAACTATTGAAGGTGGGATTTATAAGGGCTATTGATTATGCACAATGGATCTCAAACATAGTGCCAATATCAAAAGCAGAAAAATCCATCAAAACCTGAACGGACTTCAGAGACTTAAACTTGGCATGTCCCAAGGACGACTTTCCACTTCTGAGTATTAATGCCATTGTAGATTTAATGGTGGGGCACTATATGTTCTCACTCATGGATGGATTTAGTGGGTATAATTAGATAAAGATATCACCAAAAGACCAAGATAAGACCGCTTTTACATGTGCATGGGGTATATTTTTCTGGAATGTTATGCCATTTGGGTTAAAGAATGCAGGAGTGACCTATCAAAGAGCAATGACCACAATATTTCATGATATGATGCATAAATTCATGGAGGATTATGTGGATGAAATATTAGCCAAATCTCACTCAAGGAAAGAACACCTACCAATCTTGGTGAATTTTTTTGAAAGGCTAGAAGAATTCAAAGTGAGACTCAACCCAAAGAAATGTGCATTCAGAGTTCAATCCGGCAAAATCTTAGGTTATATTGTATCTGCCAAAGGGATAGAGGTGGATCTCGCTAAAGTAAAGGCTATAATGGAAATCGAAGCACCCCTGAACATTAGTCAGATGAGATCTTTACAAGGAAGGATCCAATCCATTAGGAGATTTATCTCCCAATTAGCAGAAAAATGCCACAATTTCAATCAACTCTTGCACAAAGATACAATATTCAAATGGGATGAAAAGTGTGAAGAAGCCTTTAATCTATTAAATAAATATCTTATGAATCCACCAATCTTGATGCCACCTATCAGAGGCAAGCCCTTGATCTTATACATTTCAGCAACGAAAAATTCATTGGGGGCACTTTTAGCACAAGAGGATGAAATAGGAAAAGAGAAGGCAATTTACTACATTAGTAGAACCTTAGTCAAATATGAGCTAAACTATACATTTATGGAAAGGGCATGCTTGGCTATAGTTTTTGCTTCACAAAAATTATGCCATTATATGCTAGCCCACAAGATAAGGCTCATTGCTAAGATTGACCCTTTGAAGTATCTACTAAGAAAAATTGCATTGAATGGAAGACTAGCAAAGTGGGTGATGATACTAAGTGAATTTGACATATAATATGTTGATAAAAAATCAATCAAAGGGAAACTAATTTCAGACCAATTAGTAGAAGCACCACTTCATGATGATCACCCTATACAAATTGAATTCCTAGATTCAGAGATTGTAAATGTTGAGGCAAAAACATAGTAGCTTTATTTTTATGGTTCTTACACTCATCATGGATCAGGAGTGGGCATACTTCTCATCACTCCTCAAGGCTCTACTATCCCAAAATCCTAAAATTTTTTATTTCAATGCACAAACAATATAGTAGAGTATGAAGCATTGGTTATTGGAATGAAGCTAGCATTAGAGTGGAAAGTGAAAAAATTAAAAGTTTATGAAGATTCACAATTGGTCATAAATCAAGTTAATGAAGAATATCAAAGGATGACAAATTGGTACCCTACAAAACCATGGTGGACAATCTCAATAAGTATTTCATACTCATAACATTTGAGAAAGTATTGAGAGAAAAGAACAAAGCAACATATGCTATGGCAACTTTGGCCTCACTTTTGCAGACACCTGATCAGAATGATAGATACGAGTTCTTGGTAGAAGAAGTAATTCAACCCGCATATGACCTAACCCATCCTCACACCATTTTTTTGCTAAATACAAATTACTCACCCTGGTATGGCCCAATTTATACTTACTTAAAGGATCAAATCCTTCCCTTAAACCAAACCAGAAACCAAAAGAAAAGCTTCATTCATCAAGCCACCAAATATACTATAGCTTCCGAAACATTGTATCGAAAAAGTCTTGACGGAATGCTCCTTAGGTGTTTAGAAGAGGAAGAATCAAATTTAACCTTATGAGAAATTCACGAAGGAATTTGTGGATCACACTCAAACGGATTATCCCTAGCCAAGAAACTTCTAAGGATAGAATATTTTTGGCCTACCATGGAAAAAGATTCATGTGACTTTGCAAGAACTTGTAAGAAATGTCAATTCCATGGGAATTTGATACATGCACCTACACAAGAACTTCATCCTATGACAACACCATGACCATTTTATCAGTGGGGGATAGACCTAATAGGGATGATTTATCCACCATCTTCGAATGGTCATAAATTTATCATCACAACAATTGAATATTTGACCAAGTGGGTGGAAGCTGTACCCCTATCAACTGCAATAGGAAAACAAATTTCTTTGTTCATCCTTAATCATATAATTTTTAGATATGGCATACCTCAGGCCATCATAATGGATAATGCAAGGCATTTCAAGAACAAAGACTTAACAGAATTATGCACCAAGTTTCACATGATTCATCATTCCTCTTCAATCTATTACCCTCAAGGTAATGGACAAGCCAAAGTAACAAACAAAAACATCTTGAAAATTTTGAAGAGAACAATGGATAATTCAGGAAGGGATTGGCACATCAAGATAAACCCAACCTTGTGGGCTTATAAAATGAGCATTAGAATGCCAACAGGGGCTACACCTTTCTCATTAGTCTTTGGGACATAAGTAGTATTTCCTTTAGAGGTAGAACTTCCATCTTTGAGAATATCTATGCATGGGTTGATCAATGAAGAAGACTATAGGGTTGCAAGACTATAAGAGCTAGAACTTTTAGATGAAAAACAAAAGCAAGCATTTGATCACTTAAAGGTTTACCAAAATAGAATGTCAAGATCTTACAATAGACACATCAAGCCAAGGACATTTCAAATAGGTGACCTAGTGTTGAGAGAAAATCCCAAGAACCAGGCAGAAAGGGAGAAGAAAGGAAAGTGGGAAGCAAACTAGTTAGGACCATTTCTCATTGTTGAAAATTTTGGGACCGGTACATACAAGCTAGCAGATTGTGATGGTGAAGAACTACAAGAACCAATCAAAAACATACATCTCAAGAAGTTCTACACATGAGGAAGACAAAAGAGGATAAAGAGTATCATATGGAGCAGCATCATATTTATTGTACATAGTGAAAAGAGATTCTGAAAAATACCAAAACATCTGAAAAGAAGAAAAGATCAAAATAGTGAAAAATTGAGCATGAAGAAAGCAAAAACATTCATATATGATCTTGAAAAAATAAAATAAAATGAAAAAGAGAAAAATACAAAAAAAATCAAAAAAAGAAAAAGTTCCTTGGTGAAAACCTAGCAAATAGGCACCTTGGTAGCACAAAAAAAAAAGAGAAAAGCTTTAAAAATAGAAAAAGAGCTAGATTCATTCAATCGGTGAAAATCTGGTAAACATGCGCCATTGAAAGTCCAAGTCAGTTGCATACCTAGAAGGTCACCTTGTAATTATTGCATTTGCCAACATTTGTACATATTGCATAATAAAGCCCCATAATTGCATTTGCGAATACCTCAAAATTTTGGTCACCTAATCAAAATATTGTCCTAAGTCCCACAAACAAAATCAATATCAAACTGAGGGCAATTTACTCCAAAGGAGAAAGGATTCATCAAAACAAGCTTTATTCAATTAGAGAATCAATTCATCACAATCGAAAGAGGAACACTTAATCAAATCTACATCCCAATCCAACTTGAGCCTAAAATGAAAAATTGATCATAGAACTTCAATGACCTTATCTTTATCAGGATTAAAAATTTGAAATGGATGGAACTACACTTGAATTATGGATTTGAAAAACATGGCAAAATTTTTTCAAGTGTTGACTCAATTGATGAAATCATTTCTTTCTAGTGAATCGATGAAAGTTTTAAACTAGACAAGCTATGATGAAAGGATGATATTTTCTTGATTTCTGAATGACTGTCTTAAAATCAAAGTTTCAAATCATGTATTATTTGTCTAAGGACGTGATCATCAAAGAATCATTAAGGACTTGTATATATGATAAAACTGAGATTTCTTCTTGTTTACGCAAACAGATACTTTGGCTATTATGATCTTCAATATCATAATACCAAAATCCACTTGCAACATAGAATCCAAAAAAATCGGTATTAGCACTCTCATGATTGGCTTCAATCAGTGATAGTCGTACCAAAGAGACCGATGGGAAAGCAAACAAAGAGGTGAAAAGTATTCATATCATCATAGTTAAACTAGTGATGGTTGTACTAAAATGAGATTCCAAAAGTGCTCAATGATGATTATAAGCTCCAAATTTTGAATAATGAGAGTTAGCTGCATTCATTTTAGATTAAGTGCATTGTATATATTGTTTTCCTTAGCTTAATTTGCAAGAGGGGAAATTAAATCAAAAGGGGGGTGTAGGCAAATCAAACAATCAAAAGATCATCAAAAACCAATTATATAGGATTGAGTGTGTTGGAAATAAAAAAAAGAGTGCATTGCATTAGGTTAATTGCATTGATTAAATCATTACCGTTAAGTCTTAAAAGTGCATTAGGTCATTTACATGGATTAAATCATTATCATTAAGTCTTGAAAGTGCATTAGGTCATTTGCATTGATTAAATCATTATCATTAAGTCATGAAAGCACATTGCATTAGGTTAATTGCATTGATTAAATCATTATCATTTAAGTCTTGCATTAATTGAAATGTGTCCAACATTTGAATTTTTAGGATCATACATTATAAATTACATCATTATCATTAAAAGTTCATATATTTGAAAGGTCATTAGCAACATCAAACTGCATCCATAACATTGCATTGAAGAAAAATCATTGCATTCATTAAAATCATTCATTACAAACATCTCATTCAAAATAGTACCATTCATACATATATCATTAAAAGACCATTGTTGCATCACATCTACATATTAAAAGCAATAGATTCATTATCCATCTAATATCCATCAATAGCATAAAGTAAATAAACCATTACATAGCATTTATCTATTCTATGTCATATATAAGACAACCATTTCACCATCATTAGGACATATGCATACATAAGAAAATTCCATTCTACAAAAATAAAACAAAATCATATAGAATCATATAGCTGCATATCATACAAAACATCTAGAAAGAAATCCAACACATGATGACATCATATATAGTCAAATCAATCAAAGTATCATAGTCTATGGTACCATCATCATAAATGAATCAGAAATCAAAGTCTATAACATGATCATCAAGAAAGAAATATCTAGAAATTAGTGTCCATCAAATATCAAAGTATTAACAACAAATAAACATCAACCGATCAAAAATGATACAACATGAATCCAATGTCTCGATGATAATAAGGAAAGGAAAGCTCATGAAAATATAAGACTACTCAAGCAGGAGAATCATCACCATCATCAACATTTTGAGGACCAGGTGCACTATCTAGTGGATGACTCAAACTAGCCTGTAACCCATGCTGACTCATAGCTACCATAAATGAATGCATCATAGAACTCATCTATGAAACTTGCTGCTGAATAGAAGATATCTGAGTCTGCAAGGAAGCAACATCTGATGCTGAGGCAGGGGCAAAACCCTGAGCTGTAGCAGACTGTGGAAGTGGAGTATAAGAAGAGGGAATAGATGAAGATGGATCACCCACTAGGGGAAAAAACTAAGAAGAAGGATGTGACAAAGATGAAGGCATCAAAGCAGTACCATGTGCCTAAATGGTAGGAACAATAGAAGGAATAACATGAGGAACCAAAGGAGGAATGACCTGTTGAGCAAGAAGACCCTGTGCTTGATCAAGCAACACCTATGCAATCTCTACATCAACAACTCTCTCTCATCTAATGTGAGGCCTCTGTATAGTAACTTTAGCCACCTGATGTAAAATTCTATCCACTCGTCCACCTCCACCCTGATCTCTAGCTCTAGGAGGAATAGGAGCAGTAGCTAACACTAGTATTTGTATACGACTTGCTCTCACTCTGTGATGACCCCATCGTCCATGTCGACCCCTAATCCTAGCACGACCACCACCTCCATCATCATCTCCATCATCATCATCATCCCCCCATCCTCATCAGCTCCATCATCTCCATCAGATAACTCCTCAATGCTAGGAATCCTCTCAGTAGGATCAGTAAATCTAGGAAAAGGATACCTATGTATCCAGGCACCATACTCATCTATAATGCCAACATCCATCACCTATGACCTAGGGTTCCAGGGACGATACCCTAGATCCTGAATCTCTTGAATAGCTATGCCATAATCAACACAAGGGCCCCATAATGATCTCTTGACCTGAACACAAGCATAAAGCTCACTATCATCCTCTAGCCAAGTCTAACATCCAAGATAGGGCCTCCAAATGATAGTATCCATGTCATCTATTTGACGTTTCCAGTAATCAAGCTTACCCATGTGGGTCTACCTGATAATACCACTATACATCCATGCGAATGGCCAACTAGCCAGACGATCTTGAGCAATCACAGGATGTGTCATAGGAAGGTGCTCCCAAGTCCATAGATGTAATAAAATGGCTTTAGCAGTCAAAGTAGTTGAACATCTGTACATGATAGTGTGGAGCTCATGATATAACTGTGCTAATAAATAGGAACCCCAATCGAAATGATGAGGATCTATCATCAAATCCTCTAAAATCAGACCCCAACCAATAGCAAATCCATGTCCACGCTGGTCCAGAAGTAGGAAGCCACCAATAAGAGTACCAAGAATAGTAGGTAACATAGGGAACAAGATGAGCTGAGCCCATTGAATATGTTGATCACTAATAGAAGCATCACCAAATACTCGGTGATAGGCTGAACCATCATACAAAGTATCATAGTAGACAAGCTCTCCTCGGGTAGGCAACTGGAGAAGATGATACACATCCTCAAGGGTGATGGTCATCTCACCCATAGGAAGATGGAATGTGTTATGGTCTGAGTGCCAATGCTCAGCCATAGCAGTAATAAGGCCCCGATTCACATGGAATCGAGGAAGATATAGCAAGAACGACAGACCACACTGAGCAATATGTCGACGGTCAACAACACTTAAAGTAGGAATCATGTCCCAGGACAACGGATAAGATCCGTGAATACACAAAGAACTAAGCTCCAAGTACAAAAAGAAAGTTTAAACACATCAGAAAGGAAATCATAAATTAGTGGGATTATTCTAAGTCAATAAAAAATTCATCAACACTTATTAAAACCACAATCAGATTTCATGTTTCTACACAGATAGAACATAAATTTTATCTTCACCCATCATCTAGATCTAGATTGACAATGGATATCCTGACGATAACTAAACCCTAACTGACACCTTACAACTTGTTACAAAATCTCAAAAAAAAATTGGGAACATAAACCTGACAATTGATTAACGATGTCGACAAAATTACAAATTGGTCAAAAATCTAAAAAACTAAAATTTTGCAGAGTAAAAGTGTTGTTTTATGGAGTAAAAGCGGCAAACAATGAAAGCCCTACCTAAAGGAGTAAAAGTGCACATTTGTATAGCAAAAGTGGTGAAAATTTCAAAAGCACCCAAATGCACATTAAAAGCACTCTTAAAAGTTGTAAAAGCGTGAAAAATCAGCAAAAGCGTAGGTTAAAGTTGAGGAAGTGCTAAACCTAGGCAAAAGTGTGCAAATAAATTGTAAAAGCACGGAAGGGCTTAAAATTGGCGAGCAAAAGCACTATAGTGATTTGTGAAAGTGCCCTTTAAAAGTGCGGAAGTGCACATTGAGAGGTGAAAGCACCCTTAAAAGTGGCAAAAGCGCCTATTCATGGAAAAAAATGCAAAAAAGGGTTGTTTATCTGGAAAAAATTGGAAAAATTTGACAAAAAGCTATAAACGGAAAAAATTGAAAAGAACAAGTACTCATTGGAGGTCCTGAGCCAGGTAGTCAATGATATTGTCCGCATTTCTCGAATCGATGCTTGCAGATAGGGACAAACATCGTGACAAGTGAAAAAGACAAATGAGAGTAAAAGTCAAAAGTAAATGGTAAGTGAATAGTGAAAAGGGATTTTGACCCCTTTATATAGGTTTTTGACCTAAAAGGAGATAAATATAACCTATGCAAGTACATTAGAACCACATTTGACCTAATAAAATGTTGTGATCATCATAATAAATGACACTGGGGTATTTTAAATTAAACGAATTCAACATTGATATCAAAAATACAAATAAAATTCATCAAAAAATTGAACTTTATCAAAATCAAATGAACAACATCAATCCTGAATCAATCAATGGTCAAATCAATTATGAATTTTATTTCATTTTTGAGGGGGCATACCATTAGATAATCAGATCAACAATAGTAGTAACATCATCGACAATCGAAAGACCGATCATCAATTAAAGAGAGCTTTTATCACAATTTTTTTCCTCATCAAACGAATGGGGCATCACATTGAAATCAATCATCATAGCAGGTATCATATCAAAATCATCATATCAAATCAAACATCATATCGAGATTCATCATTAGAATGATCATCATATCAGAATGACCATCGGAGAACCATATCAAGAGAGTTTCATATCAATCATATCTGCATCAACCTCATATCAAAAATCAAGATCGACCATCAAAAGACATCAAACGACATCAGAGATCGACCATCAATGAATCAGGACCTGTCATCAAGAAAAATCAGAGTATTCTTTGAATCGACATGCTTCGCATGTCAACTCAAAGAGGGGCATTTGTAGTCACCTGAAAATGGACAAAGATTAAATCAAAGCAAATCAAGTCAAATCAAGGCAAATTAAGGAAATAATTGAATCAATTGAATCACAATGCATAATTAGCCAATCAAAATGAAAATCAAGTCTTAATTCAATCAAAATCAAAATTGAGAGCACTTTAATCAAGTGAAATCAAATCAAAATACAATTAAATCAATTAATTGTATAGTCTTGGATTAAATCAAATTCAACCCATTCAAGGAGTACATGGCTAAACAAATTCATTTAAATCAATTAATAAATCTCAATTACTCTCAACAACCACAAAGAGAGGAAAATCAATCAACCAATGAGAATAAAGGAAAGGCATTCACATGGATCAAGCCAAATTTAATCTCATTCACTCAAGGTGAAAATAAATCTTGACCATTGATCTTGTCTACTTGTCCCAAGCTTTGAGGACACAAACTTTTCTTTGTCTTCAAATGGTGGAACCAAGGACTCAACTCAACCTTAATCATGATCAAACACAACTACACCCCCTACCATTGGAAAATCTATAAAAGGAAGGCCTAAATCCTTCATTATGATCATCCACAACATCTGAGAATTGCATTGAACCTCTTGCAATTTGAGCTTAGAAAGGCATTTGAGAATCATTTTAGCATTCACTTTGATCCAATTGTTAGCAATAGCTTGTTATCTTTATCATTCTCATTCTAGGACTATCATTAATGGAAGCTTGCTAAGAGCTATTCATTAACATTCTTAGTTAGAGAGCCGTAGGATGCTCAATTAGTCATTATTTTGCTAAATAGTTACTCTATTTCTTTGTGGTTGTATTTAGTTACTACTCTCATTTATTTGACTAACCTTAATTCTATGAAGGCACTTTCCCTAGTGTAGCCACCTGACGTAAAAGTCTATCCACTCATCCACCTCCACCCTGATCTCCATCTCTAGGAGGAATAGGAGCAGTAGCTAACATTGGTATCTATATACGACCCGCTCTCACTCCGTGATGACCCCGTCATCCATGTCAACCCCTGATCCTAGCACAACCAACACCTCCATCATCATCATCATCACCCCCATCCTTATCAGCTCCATCATCTCAATTAGATAACTCCTTAATGCTAGGAATCCTCTCAGCAGGATCAGTAAATCTAGGAAAAGGATACCTATGTAGCCAAGCACCATACTCATCTATAATACCAGCATCCATCACCTATGACCTAGGGTTCCATGGATGATACCCCAGATCTTGAATCTCTTGAACAATTGTGCCATAATCAACATAAGGGCCCCATAATGATCTCTCGGCCTAAACATGAGCATACATTACTACACCTTGAGGCATATCCTGAATGCACCCATACTGACAGAACAAATGACAGAATTAGAATCTGTCAATCACAAAAGTGGACTGACCAATCATCCAACGAGGACAAAACATATATGAAAGCTCACTATCATCCTCTGGCCAAGTCTCACAACCAAGATAGGGCCTCCAAATGACAGTATCCATGTCATCTATTTGATGTCGCTAGTAATCAAGCTTACCCATGTGGGTCTACTTGATAATACCACTATACATCCATGCAAATGGCTAACCAGCTAGATGATCTTGAGGAGTCACAATATGTGTCACCGAAAGGTGCTCCCAAGTCCACAACTATAATAAAATGGCTCTAGCAGTCAAAGTAGTGGAATGTCTATACATGATAGTGTGCAGCTCATGATATAATTATGCTAATAAACAGGAACCCCAATTGAAATGATGAGGATCTGCCATCAAATCCTCTAAAATCGAACCCCAACCAATAAAAAATCCATGTCCACACCGGTCCAGAAGTAGGAAGCCACCAATAAGAGTACCAAGAATAGTAGGTAACACAGGGAACAAGATGAACTGAGCCCACTAAATATGTTGATCACCAATAGAAGCATCACCAAATAGTTAGCGACAGGCTGAACCATCATAGAGAGTATCATAGTAGACAAGCTCTCCTCAGGTAGGCAACTAGAGAAGACTATACACATCCTTAGGGGTGATGGTCATCTCACCCATAGGAAGATGGAATGTGTTATGGTCTAAGTGCCAACGCTCAGCCATAGCAGTAATAAGGCCCCACACACTTAAACACGCTTGTTCTTTCCCAATCTCTTGACAAGGAGATTCTTAAAATTGAAGCATACAAATCAAAATTCGTATCTCTAAATTGGATTTTTAGTCCTTAGCAAATTTGTATGATATTGCTAACAATAATGCTATGGAATGCTATACTTGCAATAAACATGGACATAATGCACAAGAGTGTATGGCTAAGATGAAACAAGTATGGAATCCTAAGCAAAAAACACAATGCAAGCCATATCAACCGAAGAAACAAGGTAACTCCTATGTTTTGGATTATGGTAGATATGGGCACATTGCAGCAAACTCCAATAGGAAAAGATGGGCTGGACAATCAAGAAGCTGGACAAGCACTGGAATGGAATGTATGCATTGTCATAAAGTTGGTCATTTAAGCAAAGACTGCAGAGACCGTGCACTAGAGGAAAATCATGTATTTGAGTGTGGAAACACTAATGCAGATATCATGAAGATAAGGAACAATATGTGGAGAAAGGCATCTAATGAGAATGTTGAATCAAGTAATGTTGTTGGTGAAACCTCATCCAATGGATTGGGTGACATCGGTACACTTAAGGTGATATAGGTATGTATGGGACTGACACTTCAAAATGATCACATTTTACATACAGTTCCCTATATATATTGTGCACATACCAAATTTGCATGAATAAAGATGCACTATGGTTTATATGTTTTAAGATAACAAAGTTATACAGTCAATAAAAGTTAGATCGAGCGTTGGTTACCCGTCGGTAATCACTATTCAAGGTTAACTGAATATTAATGTGAACCAAGCAAGGAAATCTTGTGTTAACTGAGTGGATAAAAGTTTACAGTTGTCATCAAGCTGTCATCTGTTATGAACCAAAAGATAGGTCAAGCATTTATTGCATGAAAGTTTGAGCAGGAATATCAAAAAGTCTATAAATACACAAGAAACAGAGTTCATTTTTACATTGCAATCTCAAAGAGAAAAGATTTCATAGAAAAGAGTTCGAGCTAAAATGATTTTTAGAAGGATTCAAGGCTATTGTAGATCGAACCGACATCACTCTTTAATGATTCTAAGTACATTTGCTACCGAACACTTTATTTACTTGCTCCTTGCCAAAACCCTAAATCGATTTATGGCATCTACATCATCCACAAGAAAATCACATAGTGTTGAGCAAGAAGTAAATCTGATTGTTAGAGTGAATTTTGACGAACATAATTACAAACAGCACCCCAAGATTGCATCACAAACAGATATAATGGGCACTTTTTCAAGCATCCCAGGTAGGGTTTTATTAACAAAAGATGGGCTTATGCACTAGACACTAAGAAGAGAAAGAGAGAAAGATCTCTAGTTCAAGCAGCCCCACATCTAAGCCTAGCAGAAATTGATGAGCTCATGGCTAATCATCAAGCAAGATTTGCTGTAAAGAACCGAGCCATGATGATACTAGATGAGAACATGGTGGATGTAGATGAGACTGGCGATTCCCTATGGAAATCAATTTTTAAAGCCAAAGAACAAGCTGAGAAAAATGCATTCTTAAATTTGTCTAAAAAGAGACACAATTCCAAAGGAAAAAGGTATCTACATTGATGATACTGCAACAAAGAAGTCAAAGGACTCTGGTATATCAGGTACCGAGGTAATTGATATCATTGAACAAAAAGAAGACATAAATATTTCACAGGATACACCAGATCTAGTAGAGATCCAAATGAAGAAGAAAACCGATGATGATGTACTCATTGAGGACATCACAAATGGTGATCCTGATGACAAGGATGATGAGGATGTTAATATTGCACCAGAAAACACTCAAGATGAAGCTCAAGTCACTGATTGTGCATTTACATCATTACCGAGTGAGCTTCCTATACTTGCAGAAGCAGTAGAAATTCTTTCACAGGAACAACCTGATGGCTCAGACCCCGAGCAACGTAAAGATACCACAGGGGAACAAGACACCAAAATACTTGCAAAGGCACATAAATCTGATGGAACAGAGGCAACTACTACAGAAACAAAGGCACAAGATGAGCCTAAGGCAACTGAGGTGACCCCACCTGACACCACATCCGAGGCTACCAATACATAGGTTACCAAGGAATAGAGGAAGGAAGAGAGTGTGTCAACCGGGAAGGATACTCCAAAGGCAAAAGACAAGGTTCTTGTCACCATTGTAAAGAAGTCACCCCTTGCACCAGAGAAGAAGAAGAAAAAGAAAGCAAAAGGGCTGGTCACTCTAGACGAAGTTATAATAATACCCGAGTGTGACTCGAGGACCCTTAGCCCTAAGGAATTGAGCAAATATGGGGAACTATGTACAAGAAAAGCAGCACAAGAAAAGTTCAAGAAAGAAACCAAACACAAAGAAATATTAATGGATGTTAGGGATATCTTACAACAAGTAGTACCTGAAGTGAGCATTGATGAAGATACTCCTATTATAAATCAACTTGCTATACTTACTGAGAAGATAAATGCCCCAGACATTGATGCTGAAAAGCAAATTGAAGAAAGGGAAAAATCCAAGATTCAAGATAAATTGGTAGAAAGAATCAACCAAGAAGTGGCAATAAACAAGGTCAAATTATCTGAGGTAATAACCGAAATAAAATCTATAACCTAGTTAATTTTTCAATACTTACTGAAGCTATGCACTGTGGAAATCGTCACTATTGAGATCAATGAAAAGATCAAAGGTCCGGAAGATGAAATCAAGACCAGTGCAAATGCAGCTATAACCAAGCCACACGCTTTTTCAAAGCACATTCACAAAGTTCAGGAACTCAGGCGGTTGATAGCAGATCTCAAGAAACAAGAAGAGAAGATCATAGATCAGGTCATAGAGTTACAGATAGAACTCCTTCCATACCTGAGGATTTTTGAGAAATACCTTGTCAAAGCAGAACAACTTGTTGCAACACCATAAATTTTTGTGTTGGAGAACATCTTTGACATGCATGCACAAGTTGGTCTTGAGCACATTTCTCTCACCAACTTGAAAGAGGAATAGGAAAACCTCTTGGAGTCTATGAAGAAAACCCATCAACACTTTTTTGACAAGATGTGAGTATGTAGTTTAATTTTTGTATTTGGCATTACTATCAAAAAAGGGGAAATCAATGTATATGTTAATATGCCAAAAGTATACATAGATGCTATGTATACTACATATTACTGGGAGCATGCACCAAGGGGAGTAAATAGAAATTTTGATAAGTATATATGTATATGGCGGAGATATAAGTTATATGTAGAAAATTTTGTCTATATACATTCAAGTTTTGATACTAATGCCAAAGGGGGAGATTGTTATCTCTATTAAGCATTAAAGGTTGTCATTAATATCAAAGGTTATCTACAACATCAGTCGGTTACTTAAACTAAGCTATTCGGTAACTAGAAGCAAAACAAACCAGTCGGTTAAGCATATACACCGAGCATCAGACAGTTTACCGAGCACCAACAGACACCGACACCGACACTAAGCGATAGTAAACACTGAGCACTAGTATACACCGAGTAGTTTATACAATGTTTATCGATGATCATAGGAAATGACATAGTAATCAGGAATGACACATTCTTCTATGCAAATGGTTACACCAGATCAGGAAACATTTCACCAAGATCGAGGAATATTTATTGTTAAGATTCGATGAAGATTCTATGTAATAGCTCGATCTAGGTCATTTTTCTATAATGTAGATCTTAGGGTTTTGTCTAAGATGTGTAACATAATTTTGTTAAAGTGGCATAAAGTAGTATGCTATATAAATGTATGTTTGCATCATTTGTGATGTGAACTGATGTATGAATTAAGGAGCACTTGAAGCACTTGCCTAACTTCAAGTCTATCAGTTGACAGAGCAGATCAGTATTAAGAAGTTTATCAGATTAAGCAGAATTATAGCAGGCTAACTGAGCAGTTCAGAGCAGAGATTCGTCATAGTAAAGGTGATATTTTGTCAGTACTTTATTGATTTATATTAGACAATCAAGTTGTCATTAGCAGATAATTGCCTATTGCTTTCTAACAATTGTAATAGAGTTTTTGGCTAAATCTCTTAACAGAGTAGACTTGATAGTCTTATGTAAATCTCTTAACTGAGTGCACACTTCATTAGTGTTGTTAAAATCCTATAACTAAGTAGATCTAGCTGATCTAATATGTTACTCCTAATAGGGTAAGATCACCAGAAGTTATCAAAACTTGTAGCCCTAACAGGAAAACCTTTTCTATCTGCAGTAGTGAAGAATTTATGGGTGTCATCCCCATCGCAATTTTTACCTTCTAACAAGGGTTTCTGCGTTACCAAAATACTTGTGTTATGTGACTGTTATATTTTTGATTTCATGTTATTTGCTTTCACAAGTTGAATGGATGAATGATACATGTATTAGATGAAAGGTATTTTTAAAGGTTATCACTATTTGCTATTGTAGATCTGAAAGTTTAATGAGTTAAAGTTTTTGTGGACACTGATTCACCCCTCCCCTCTTAGTACCCTATCTCTCCCAATTCCAACATGTAGGACCGCTCAAGTCTGTATGAACAATCTCCAACTTCTCTGTAGATGTAAACTTCTTACTAGGAAATGAACTTCTCTTTTGTTTAGCTATCACACATTCCGTGCAAATCATGTTAGTAGGCTTCATAATTCTAGGCAAATCTCTTACTACAAGTGTAGTACTCACTTTCACAATGTTATCAAAATTTATATGACAAAATCTTATGTGCCATAACCAACTGTCATCAGTCTTAGTAATCAAACATGTCATCTTAGTAGGATTCAACTGAAATACATTACCTCTTGTTCTAGATCCAGTGCCAATCAAATTTCCATCTTTATCTTTTATCACACAAGTTTTCTTAGTAAACCAAAATTGATATCCCGTATCAACTAATTGTCCAACACTCAAAAGATTATGTTTCAAACCATCCATAAAGTAAACATCATCAGTATTAGTCTTTCCATCAAGAGTAATATATCCTATACCTTTAATCAAACAAGGTGCATTGTTTCCAACTCTAACAACTCCTCCATCATAATTGTTAAACTTTATGAACTTTCTCATGTCTCTAGTCATATGATGTGAACAACGACTATCTATAATCCAATCAGCTTTCTTTTCTACTTGAGAAACTAAATCCTTTTCTTCCTTAACTTCAGTTTCAGGGTTTTCTTCCTTAATTGCTACAAATCCTATATCATCATTGTTCTTTGTATCACTTTCACTCAAAGGTTTTTCAAAAGTAGCTTCAAGTTCTTCATCATTTGCATAGTAACATTCTTTAGATCTTCTAGGATTGAAATTATTTCTATACTTCTTAACTCTCTTAGGACACTTAAATGCAAAATGACCAAATTCTTGACAAGTCCAACATTTAAAAATTTTCTTACAGTCTGGCTCTCTCTTCACAAGCAAGGCAATACCTTATTCAATCTTCCTGTCTTCTTCATTTCTAGATCTGATGCTGCTAGCATAATCTTTGCTCACACTGATGCTTCTTGAAAAAGTAGGGCAAATACTAAGAGCACTGAATGGTGTCTCCATTCTAGGCACTCTCCTGATAACCTCAAGTTCATCTATGATGCTTCCAATCTTCTGAGAAGAGTCTCTCTTGTAAAGTTCAAAGTACAAGGTATAACTTGTTCAATCATCTGTGTTGTCTACTTAAATGCAGGAGTCAATGTCCTCAAAATTGTCCATATCACTTCATTCTTTGTCTTTGTTCCTCCACAAGATTTTATACCTGCAACAATTTCTGACATTCTACCAATATAGCTTCTAACAGATTCATCTTCCATCATTATTACATCTTCAAATGCACTTATCCAATTATGTAATCTGACCTTCTTTGCATGTTCATCACCTTCAAAAGTAGAGTGCAAAGCTTTCCAAATTTCATGAGATGTTTTTAAAGATTTTACCTGACTGTACTCATTCTCCAAAAGGGCTAACAAAAGTGCTTCCTTGGCAAGTATGTTACACATGAATAGATCTCTCTCATCATTACTACATGTTTCAATATTGTCTTCTTTAATTATAGTATTCTTATTCTTCATTATCAACCAATTACCTGGTCCTAAACACAGTAGATGTGTCTTCATCTTTTCTTTCCAGCTGTCAAAATTCACTCCAAACATAGGGCTTTCTTTCTTGAAATTTGTCATGGATCTCCTTAAGCTATTAAAATTTTCTTTCAAGGACCATCTTCTCTGATACTAATTGTTAGAAATTAAAGTCCACCAAGATAACTAAGTGGGGGTGGGGGGGTGAATCATTTATCAGATAATTATAACTTTTATCAACTTCAATAGATTTTAACCATGTAAGGAATATAACCAACAACCATAGAAAGATATTCATACACAATAACACAATGACACAAGATATGTTGACTAGGGAACCTCTTGATCAAAGAGAAACCCCGGTGGGAATAATGCCCACAAAAGATGCACTAATATGAATATTCCTTGTGAAAGGATGGACTCTATTAGGAGTCTTATGAAATACATTCAGTACATATGAATCCTTGTTAGGAGATTTTGAATCCCTGCTAAAAGATTCTAACTCTGTTAGGAGTTATGGAAGACAAAAGGACCCACTGCCCAAACAACTTCAATAGAAAGATCACTAAACTCATAGTCCAACTGATCTCTAGATTATTCAACAAAATAATATCAAATCTTTACCGATGTCAAAAATATGTTACCTCTTCCTTGACTATGCCAAACCGCACTCATTGCTATACCAGATCTCAATCCCAAATCTCTGTACCTCGTATATCCTCTTTCATAAATTCACTTTCACAACTTCATTCACTTCATCATATTCATTCCATATATTTTTACAACAAGGAAAAACATTCCTTCCTTTATACCACACTCAAGTAATTACAAATGAGTCGGCATCCAAATTACAAAATAAAAGTTTCCACACGTTACATCAAAATTACACAAAACTATCGGCTTCCAATTAGAATAATTCTTCACTCGTGTGACCTCAAAGTTTGTGCTATCAACCACATCACTATCAACATGTCTTCAAATGCTCTCTAACTGCAAAAAACTAGATTCCATCCCGATTAGGAGATATCATCCGATTTCCACAAACCGCTACTCAAGAATGCTGCCTGAATACTGCTTCCACCAAAATGCTCATAACTTCCATGAATAAAAGAATTACTATCTGTGCTCTTAACCATGAACATAAAACATATCAAAAAGTAAATCCTCAACATCGCATAGCTTGATCTACAATATCCCACGTGCACTAATCCAAACATTATCTGATCCTCTGCTAATCTCTAGTAGATCACTGTGTTGACATCAATGACAATCTCAGTCATGAATGCAACAACAACTGCTACAGAATGGTTTCCAATACTCCCATAGGATATATTCAACATTCATTCCTAATTGTTTCTTGTTGTTACATAAAAAGATCAAGGAATAGTGGTGGTTATCATATATTGGAACTTATTTTTGAATTCTAGAAGGTTGTTGACAGTTGGGGTTGGTTGATTTTTTCTTTATTAAAGGTAATGCCCAAGAGGGGATGAAGGAGGGCCAACCCTAAAAAATGATTGGAGGTTACAGTTTAGAGGGATGATTGATCAGGTGATAGAGAATAAGGAGGGATTGAAGGACCAAAATGAGCATTATTTTGTTGGAAATGATCTCTCATAGTGACTTAGGGAAAGTAGGTGTGTACATAGAAGGAAAAATAAGGGAGACAATATTGAAGGAAAGAGTTTAGGGGGGCTGGAAATTTCCAATGGGGAAAAGAGTAGTCCATTGGGGAATGTAAAGGTTGGTGGGTTGCAAATAAAGATTTATATATTAGAAGTCAATAAGTCAGGGATCAATGTTTATAGTTTCTTTCCTATATTCTACAGATTTAGCATGAATCAATGATTGCCTATGATCATCGTTTATTCCTTTATGAAAGGAAGATGTATTTGTGATTGTAAAGAATGTTAGAAATTTAATAAATAGTTTATATGTTGTGATTTCTTATTGCTTGATCTATTTTAATTTAATTAACATTGTTTTTCTGCACATTTATTGATTTTCTATTTTGGTTCCTGCATTTGTATTTAGTCATCTATCACCTAAAATATTAGAAAAGGATTTTATCAATTTAGTATCTAAAAAATGAATTGATGTCTCTATAATTAGTCATTTCTTACATTAAGAGTTCTATTTTCCTTTGGTCATCTGATGTTTGTTGGGTTGTGGAAATTGTTCCCTTAAAGATGTTGATTTAGCCAAGGCCTTTCAAGTGGTGTGGAAACTATTAGAATATTAAATAAAATGAAGCAAGACTTCAATTTCCTCTAATTACAATTAAATACATAACATTATGCATCATAACATAGTGTCAAGGATTGGTGGAGTATTAATAAGATAAAGGAGTGGTGGAGTATTAAAGTGGAGGGTAAGGCTATGTTCTAGGTGGCAAAAAAAATGGCTAATATCAAATCTAAAGTTAGACTTTGGAATAAGGATGTCTTTGGTGATATATTCCAAATCAAAATCAAAATTAAAATTGATCTTAAAGAGATTCAGGACAAGATTCAAAGAACTGGTTTGACTGAAGATTCTAGAAAAGAAGAAAATATAATCCTTGTGGATTATCATAATATCATATCTAAAGAAGAAACATTTTGGAGACAGAGATCTAGGTCTCTTTGGCTAAAAGCAGGTGATAGAAATATGAGATTCTTCCATTTAACTACTATGAAACACAAGGCTATGAATAGAATCAACACTTTGATTACCCAAAGGGGTACTCTTAATAAAGAGGAAGAGATAAGGAAAGATATGATGGGCCATTTTGCTTCGATCCTCTCCAAAGAACAAGGTCTCAATCATGATGATCAGAACTACCCGTTGAACTCCATTCCTTGTCTGTTGATGGCTGAGGATAATCTTTTTCTCAAAGCTATTCCTTCGAAGGAGGAACTTGTCAAGGCAATCCAATCCTTTGAAGGTGAAAAATCTCTTGGGCTGGATGGTTTTCAAATGTTTTTCTTTCAACAATTATGGGACATTATAGAGGATGATATTTGTGGTGTGGTGAAAGAGTTTTATGGCTTGAAAACCTTTCTCAAGGAACTTAACTCCACTTTCATAGCTCTGATTCTGAAAAAAATGGGAGCAAACATAGCTGATAGCTTTAGACCTATAAGCCTTTGTAACTCATTGTATAAGATCATTTACAAGGTTTTGACTTCTAGGATTCTCAAGATTCTCCCCCGTCTCATCTCTCCCCAACAAAATGGTTTTGTGCCAGGAAGACAAATTTTGGATTTGATCATGGTTGTTCATGAGAATATCCATTCTCTAGAGAAATCAAAGAAGCAGGGGTTCCTTATGAAACTTGACCTATCAAAAGCCTATGATAGGGTTGATTGGGAGTTTCTTTTGAAAATTCTTCATGCCTTTGGTTTTGAAGAGTGAGTTATTAAAATCATTATGCAACTTGTCACTACTATTTCTTCATCGGTGATTGTGAATGGGGGATCCTCTCCTTTCTTCAGACCATCTAGAGGGTTATGCCAAGGTGATCCTATATCACCAATCCTTTTTTCTATAATGGTGGAAAGTCTGGGGAGATTCCTCTCTTTTCAGGTTTCTCAAGGTTTGATTACGGGCTTACATCCTACTTTTGGAGGGATTGTCTGTTCACATGAACAATTTGTTGATGATACAATTTTGATGGGAGAATCCTTAGTGAAGGAGGCAAGGAATATGAAAAAGGCACCAAATGTGTATGCTAGTGCTACTGGTCAAATCATAAATTGGGAAAAGAGTGCTCTATATTTCTTCAATACTCCTGAAGCTAGAAAAAATAGAATCTTTGCTATTCTTGGGTGCAAGATAGGAAGTCTCTCAGCTTCTTATCTTGGATTGCCTCTGTGCACGAAACTAGAGTCCAATTTCTGGAATGAAATTCTTGATAGATTTCAAAAGAAACTGGTGGCTTGGAAAGGAGCAATTCTTAGTCAATCAGGGAAAGTCCAATTGCTGAAATCTACTTTGCAGAATCTCCCAGTTTATGCCCTTAGCCTATTCAAAATTCCTCAAAAATTTGTTGACTTAATAGAGAAAATTCAGAAAAGGTTCTTATGGTCTGGAGTGGAAGAGAAAAAGAGACTTAGTCTTGTGGCCTGGAAAAAGATATGCAAGCCTAAAAAGATGGGGGGCCTGGGAATAAGGAGTATCAAAGTTACTAATAAAGCTCTTCTAGCTAAGCAATGCTGGAGAATTTTTGAAGAAGAGAAAGAATGGAATTTGATAATAAAAAGGAAATACCATCTTAGTAATCTTGAAGAAATGATCCAATCTCAGAATGATGTCCAAGGTTCTTTTATTTGGAACAACATTAGTAAAGGTAAGAATCTCATTAGCAAAGGTGCTAGATGGAAGCTGGGAAATGGTAGGAAAATTCTTTTTTGGAATGATAAATGGATGTCAGAAAAGCCCTTGATAGAAAATGAAGAGTGGGGGAATGCTATTCTTATTTGTAAAAACTCTATAGGAGAATTGGTCAGTGATTACTAGAAAAATGAAGATTGGATAGACCTTGGGCAGATGGATAACAGATTCAAAGAATTGAAGGAACAATTAAATAACTGGTTTATAAGAGAAGAGGATGATAAAATTATATGGGGTCTGATGACTTTCGGAAAGTTCTCAGTTGCTTCTCCATCGTTACTTCTTCTCCCCAAAGAGGCTCCACCTCTATGGGTGCAAGTATGGAACAAGGACCTTACTCCTAAAATTAACATGTTCTTCTGGTTGCTTGTTTAGAATAAAATTCTCACACAAGATAATCTCTTGAGAAGAGGATTCCAATTTCCCAATAGGTGTGCCCTGTGTTATCATGATGTTTTGGACTGCAATCACCTAATGATACATTGTTCTTATTCTAGGGAGGTGTGGGACACTTTCATGTCCTCCCTTGAATTCATATGGGTGAAACCTAACTCTATCCAGGAGTTCTTTCAGTAGTGGCAGAGCCCTTTCCATGATCAGAATGCTAGGATTGTATGGAAACTCATCTTTCCCCACTTTTCCTGGCTCATCTGGAAGGAGAGGAATAATAGAATTTTTAGATAGAAGAAGGCCCCTCCTTTTGTGGTTGCCCATTCTATTTCTAGAATTATTATGGAAAGTTTCAGATGCCTAGGAAGGAAAGATAGTAGCCTCTGGGACCCTCAACCAGAGAAAGACTATATGATCTTGTGGGAGAGATCAAAGAAGGGTCAGAATCAGAATCCTAGAGATAATGTTAAGTGGACAATGCCTCCTAATGGCTGGGTTAAAGGTAACTTTGATGGCTTGGCAAAGGGAAATCCTGGAAGGGCTGGAGGTGGAGGGTTAATAAGAGATAATGCTAGAAATTGCTTAGGAGCGATTACTGTCCCACTAGGAACTCAAACTAGCCACGTGGCGGAGGCACAAGCTGCTTTGTATTTGGTTATGATGGCAAAAGATATGGGATGCACTAAATTATGGTTGGAAGGGGACTCTTTAAACATAATAAATGCCATAAAAGGGAATTCTGTCAGTTCATGGACGATAGAGCATATTATCAATAAAATAAATCTTTTATTGAATTCCTTTGAAGAGTGCCATGTCACTCATGTTTATCATTGTAATACCCCAAAAATGGGCTATAAGTTCATTAACCTCCTACATCTACAAATCGAATGAAATCAACATCAAAGTCCTAACCTAAGGCACATTTGAACATCATCGAATCTAATTGATTATCTTAAATTCTGCATCGGGGAATATTCCTAGCAATATTCTTAATTATCTTAATTACCTTTAATTTAATGATTATTTGGCGATAAATCACATTTATCCTAAAGTTTGATTAATTGAACATTTTCATATTTAATTAATTAGATTTAATATTTGCCACTTAATTATTTAATTAAATTTAATTCTATCTATTATTAATTGTATTATTTAATTTTGACAATAAATCCAATATCCTATGAATAATTGATTAAATTCTTATTTAATTAATTAAAGCAAGTTGTCATTATTTAATAATATAGTTTTTAATAAAAGTTTGATAAAATAGTTAATTAACCCATAAATTAATTATTTTATTTCAAAAATCAGTTAAGTTGAGAATAAATCATTTTATTTATTTATTAAATCATAATTATCCATGTGCATATTCAAGGACCAGTTAAACTCAAATTGGAAAATCAATGCAAGTTGTTAGCTTTTTGAAACTCAACATATTTTTGAGTTTTAAAGTTGATCTAAACTTCTAATTCGAGTTGAACTGTGCTTTTGCATGATTTTTGTCACTTAATTATCTTTATTTAAAAATAACTCAAAAATCAACCTGAGTTATTTGAGTGATTTATAGCTTTTTCTCATGCACCTCCAAAGCCCTGGATTTCTATAAAACTAAGGCTCAACTCTTCATAATTCATCCACAAATTTGCACAATCACGCTGGAGAATCGAAATTGGAAAAATCAAAGCTCTTGCGAATCGACACCTTTGTGAGATCAATCTTGTTTTGCATTCATTTAGATTCATATTTCATATCATTGCATAGAAAAATATAAAAAATATAGATTAATTGCATTCATATTTTATATTAGTTTTGCATTCAAATCCTTCATTTAGGTGTCGTCTAGGTCACTGATCTCGATAGCAATCTAAGAACATTAATCTCACACCTACTAGAAGGCAGTAAATCGCTTGGTTAAATTAGATTTTAATTTTGCATGATTTTGAGTTTTGCTAACCTCTAATGTTTTACTGAAGTGTTGTGTCTACAGATCAAGTACAATTTTTACACACACATTTTTGACGCCCACCCAGTGTTGTATGAGTTTTCAAACTGTCGTCTGGGAGCATACCCACTATTGTACGAGTTTCTATACTGTTGTCTGGTAATAGACCTAGTGTCGTACGAGTTTTGGCATCAGGTTTCAACTATCGTTTGGTAACAGACCCACTGTCGTACGAGTTTTGGTATCAGATTTCAATTGTCATTTCATTTTGGCAGGCAGTTTGTCAGATTTGATTTTTGGATTTTGACTGACAGCTAACACTAACAATTGAAATTTACTATTTCTGATTGATTTTTGCTGGTTTTGATTGGAAAAAGCATAAAGTTTGCTAACATTAGGTAAAAATCTACTAAGCGCGTTGCGAGGATCTCAGGTATTCCACTTGTGCTGATAATATTTTGATTTGCGGCTTAAAATAAATCTCTCGTGTGTCTAGCTTGGGTGATTCTTTTCATGCTTTTGTTTTACACACTTGCATAATTGATACTAGGTTGTGATCCCTTAAGGATTCATTAAGTAGTCTGAGATACTTGTGATTGATCTTGATTGCTATCTTGGGTTATTGGACTCGCTAATCCGCCGGCCCCTCATTCCGCCCCGTGGTTGCAATCTTAGCGCCATAAAGGGGAGGGGTCAATAGGAAAGAAGCGTTAAGTGTTCCACTTGGCAACCCTTTTGTGCTTTTAGGAACTCACTTGTTTTCTAAGTTGGGGACTTATTTTTAGCTTGTGTGAGGTGTTAAGTCTTCCACCTTGTGGACTCATCTCATATTCACTTTAAGCGTTAAGTGTTCCTCTTTCTGCTTTTTGGATACTTTTGGTAGATTTGCTTTTGGAAACATACATCTGTGCTCACATAGTAATTAGGCCCTATGAACACTATTCGTGATTCTTGAGAGATTGGATTCCCAGCGAAATCCTTCTTGATGACAGAATCCTTGTAGGTAGGTGTAGACTATGATTTTGAACCTGTTACCTGTCTTGAAAGGCTGAAACATTCAAACATTAGACTAATCTAACATGTTCATGAACTAAAAACAGCATAAGACATGAAAACAAAACCAAAGCCACCTCAAAATTGTTGCTAAAAACAAGTGCTATAGAGCAAATGTTTGATTTGCTCTGATAAGAGGGATGTGGGTGTGCTCTCTAAACACTTGGAGCATACTCTAATGCATTCTAAGATGAATTGAAATCCATGAAAACCCCAAAATGGCACAAAACAGGTATAGAACACCTGATTTTCCCCTAAGGCCTCAAGAACTAAAAAATGCTTTAATGGAGATTAAGCTACATGATGAGTAATCTAGGATTGATTTTAGACCAAATGAGATGTGATGATGATGCTATGCTATGAAAAAAAATAATAAAAACTATGTTAATCCATTATTACTAAGCTATGATGAGCTAAAATGATTAAAAGTAAACTAAATTAGAATGATTTGTGCTAAGTCTAGAAATAAAAGGGCATAATAACAATGCATGAGAATGAAAGTTAAGCTAATTTATTTGCTCTTGAAAGGAGGGGTATTTATAGGATTTGGGAAGGAAGAATGAGTGGCCAGGATTGAAATCCTTAAGAGAGGCCAAGATTCATTCAAACGGGAGCACATGGATTGTGCTAGTCTACAGCCAATCAGGAGGTGACACATGTCACAAGGTGAGTGGATGAAGGGAAGGGTAAAGATGAGTCAACAAAGGGGGCTCAAAGCTCATAACTCCCCTCATAAGTGCTTGTAAGAGCATTGAATGAGCCTTTAAGGGACTTTGATGACTTTGTGGATGCATTGAATGTTTTGTGGTTGAGATATTTGGAAGGGGAGACTTTGCTTTGGTTTAGGAAAGTCTTAAGCTTGGTTAGGATTGTGCAAATGTTTAGGGGTAGGATTAGGATTAGGATTAGGGGGATTTAGGATTAGGATGGGTGAAGAGGTTGGGTTGAGAAGTTTCTAGAAGAGTCTAGAGTTTTTCTTGGTTTAGGGAGAATGAATAAATGTTTATTCATTCCAAATGTTTTAGTTTTGGGAATATTTATTAAAATATATTTAATAAATATTTAATAAATATTTAATCTTAATTAAATATTTTGAGTTGGGATTAGGGTTAGAAAAGATGGGATTAGCCTTTTAATCGAAATTAAGGAGGGATTAGAAGATTCTGGAAGAGGTTAGTGGTCTAAAGGAAATTGGCCAAGTTTTGGGCAAAAAATAAATAAATTATTTATTTTGGGATTTTTGGTCAATTTATTAATTAAAATAATTAATAAATAATGAGATAATGTTTAAATAAGATTTAAACATTTTTGGGAGGGATTCCTTAATTAAGATAAAGGGATTTAATGACATAAAAATAAATTAATTAATTAAATAATTAATTAATTAATAAATGATGATGTCATCAAAGTCAAAATCTTGCAACTATCATATGAGTTTTGCAACTGTCGTTTCATTGCTACCCAACTGTCATATGAGATTTTCAACTGCTGTTTCATTGATACCCAACTGTCGTATGATAACCAACCTAGTGTCGTACGAGTTTTGATGCCAGAAAATTCTAAGAGTCAAAATATTGCTTGCAATTATCGTATGAGTTTTCAACTGTAGTTTCATAGTATACCCACTGTCGTACAAGTCTGCAGAGTGTCGTTTGGGAAATTTTTGAAAGTTGTCAAAAAATTGTCAAAATTGCCAGATATTCAGCTTCTTCAGCCTAGTTTCAGAATCTGTTGAACGAATCACTGTGTTAGGAACAGAGCAGTAGCTATTAAGAATCCAATCATTTTCCTAAAGTGGCCTTTTGAATCTGATTCAACCTTCTATTTAATCGATTTGAGTCCTTATCATCCTGTGTCAAAACCTTGTCATAACTATCAATCTTCAATCAATCATCAAAATGACTAAGTGTTGTGATATCTTGTCTGCTATCTTTTGGGAACCTACCCATACATGCAGGGCATAGTATCTTTCATCCACATCTAATCAAATCTTCAAATCAATCAAACCTTGATAAGGTTGCGTCATCTGATCATCTTGATTCAATTCATTCTTCGGTTATTTGGATCTTATTCTTTTGTTTCACTTGAGGTGAATGGTGGAGACTAGAGCTTCCTCTCACAAGAAACCTATCACCACTCTCCAAACTCCAACTCTTGAGCAACTCATCAATTTTGGTCTTTACGAGGACGATGGTCTTGGCAACTATCGATTGAAATTTGGTTACATACCCCCTCCATAACCTCACGGAGGTACTCAACATACCCCTCATCAATCTAATCCATGGAGTCCACAAACTCCTACCATGTCTCAAGGAGGGACAAATTTTGGCTCTCAAAGAGCTCAATCTCAACATGGGGCAGATTAGGAACCCACACCTAAAGGAATTGCTCAATATCAAAACAATGATAACTTCAAATGAATGATGAAGCATTTCTTGAAAGAAGATAGAGAAGCATACTTTTTACAACTAGCTCATCAAGGAGATAAACTTCCTCCCAACTTTAATGTTGAAGATATCATTACGCATGAGGAAGAAAATCTACTCACAGCTATGACGAAACAGATACATGCTTTACAAGTCAAATTTAATAGCCTTGAGAAAGAAAAGGAACCCAAAGAGTTCTCCATGGAAGCTCTATGCCCTTTTCCTTTTGACAAAAACATGTATATGCCACCATTTCCAAAAAGAGTGGAGATGCCAAAGTATGATAAGTATGATGGACACTCTGATCCTCAAGATCATGTAAGAGAGTTCTGTACACAATCCATGGAATTCATGCATGAACCGACCTATTTGATGTGTCTTTTTCCTAGATCTCTGGGAGGAGCATCCATTCAGTGGTTTTCAAGATTGCCTCCTACGATCAAGATGTTTGAGGAATTGATTAAATTTTTCTACCAGCAATACTCCTACAATATTCAACATTGCGTCACCATGATTGATATTTGTAATCTCAAGCAATATCCAAGAGAATCATTCCTAACTTTCCTCAAGAGGTGGCAAAAGAAGTTCTCTCTATATGCTAGACCAATTCCCGAAATGGAGAAACTTGAAATCTTTATCAATAACCTTGTTCCAAAAATCAATTATCCCTTACAAATGCAAGATCATACATCTTTTGACAAGATGGTGGATAATGCTATCAAAATAAAAAAAGTGCTTGTAAAAAAAGGAGAAATCACACTTCAAAAAGACAAGTACGAATCTGAATCTAGTTCTAAAGACAAGAACAAAAATTGGAACAAGAACAAAGGCATCGTCGCAGATGGCGTTGTTGACACTGTCCATGCCCCATCAAAGGCACCAACCTACAGTCTCACTCTTGGCACTCAAGCCATTAAAGCTTCAGAGAAAAAGTCTTCTCCACCATCTCAAAGGAAGCCAGAATACAAAAAATGGGATAAATATAAAAAATTTACTCCTCTAGGAGAGTCGTTAGAATCAGCTATGAAAACTCTACTAGCTGATAACATCATCTCTTTACCACCAATCCGACGGAATGCTCAGGACCCCAAACCGATATGGTGGAAGGAAAATCAATTCTATGATTTCCATCGGAGTAAAGGTCACAAAACTAGTAGTTGCTATCACTTGAAGCATACCATTCAAGATCTGATCGATAGTGGAGACATCACAATTGAAAATTCCATGAGCAATAACGATCATACAGCATTCACAGAACCATTTCCGAAACATGGTCAAGAAGTTTCAAATTCTCAGCCTAATATGGGGGCAAAAGTCAACTATGCCTACCCTTGAAATAACACTATCATCAATATGGTTGAACCATGTCTCTCTGAAAGTTGCAATGTCATCACAATTGTACAAAGAGATAGAGATCATTCCTCAGCTAACACAGTTACTCAATCACAAGCTCAAACACATCTCAAAGGACAAATCCCAGATTCATCAAATGTCCCTAAGGTGCCCTTCAATCTTTCATTTGCTTCGAAAAAGAAGGCTGCTTCCAAATCTTCCAATCCAAAGGATACAAGGCCAATGTCTTATAGCATTGTTCAACAACTCCAGCACACTAATGCGAAAATATCCATGTTTGAGTTGCTTCGAATATCTCCAGCTCATAGAGCCATTCTGGATAAAGCTTTGCTCGGTTCCAATGTTCCTGACGACCTTGATTTAGATAGGTTCCAGACTATGGTTGGACATCTTACATCTCCGCAATATATTTCCTTTTCAGAAGAAGATGAAAACTCCTTGAGTCACCCACATAATCAGCCTTTGCATATAGAAGTCTTGATCTAGAATCGTAGAGTCAAACGTGTGTTGATAGATGGGGGCACTGGCCTAAACATTTGTTCTTACAACTTGATCACACAATTGGGATTTTCAGAATTGGCTATTGATCCTAGAAAGAAAATAACTATCAAGGCCTATGATGAACAAGAAAGATCTTCTAAAGGCACCATTGTCTTACCTATCAGAGTGGGTCCAGTTATCAAAGATACCATCTGTCAAGTGCTTGATCTACCTTTTGCCTACAACAACCTTCTAGGGAGACCATGGATACATGAAATACAAGCTATTCCTTCTACATACCATCAATGTTTGAAGTTTCCTTATGAAGGAGTAGAGGTTACTATCCTCGCAGATCTGAATACAACTTGCAACACCTTGAAGGAAAGTGCAGATAAGCTTGTACGTAATAAAAAAGAATCTTCCATTGAACCAACTAAAGAAGCATCCACATCTAAAATGGAAGATCTTGCAAAAGAGGTTAATATCAAAGAAAAGAGTCTAGTAGAATATACTATCGAGCCAGTCTTATCTTTGACATCTCTCCCTATCTCGCCTAAGTCTTATGGGCAATCTTTGAAACAATCCAAACCAGACTCTAAAGAACCTCTTGAAGCATATAAAAAGAATTTTGTAGTAGAACAAGTATCCAAGCAAGAATTTGAAGAGGATGAGGCTGTGCTATCATGGCTGTACAAAGACGAACCTGAATCTCAAGTTGTTCAAACTGGTGACTCTGCAGTCTCCAAACCCTCTTCCAAGTCATATGGTCCAGGAGATAAATTGATAGCTAAGATGGGATATTCAGGTAAAGGACCTCTAGGAATCAGAGGAAAAGGTCTTGAGGTACCTCTCCCACATACTGGTAGAGAAAATAAAAACAAAGTCGGCTTAGGCTTTAAGAAGAAACCCTATCACCTCAAAGGTAATTGCTCTCATGTCATAGAGCAGATCACACCAGGGGAACCTCTTCTTAAGAAAGAAGAAACAGAACCATCAGATAGTTTAGAACTCATCCCCTATGAAAAATTTTCTAAAGAGATCAAAGACCTTCTTGATGATAAAGATGATCCTATCAAGAGAATTAATGTAGTAGAAACACAAGAACCTACTATCAATCAAGAGATAGTTGCAACATAAGAACCAGCTAATCTCGAAAACAATCAAGAAGAGGGAAGTGGTAGTGATTCTGAGATAGATTCTCATGAGTGTGAATACAAATCAGAATCTGAGGGTAACCCTTCTTGGGGTATTCACCCTGACTTTACTCATGTTCTAAGATTTCCTAGAGATCCTGGATCAGAAGATGAATCAAATGACTATGAATGGGGAGCCATTCTAGAACCAGATGAAGATGAGCTTATCATAGAGAAACATGTTGATGTTATTCACCAATATGCACCTCAAACCAACGTAAGTCTAGAGCGAAATGACGAACCTATCGAGTTTGATCCACCTATGGCTGAATTGGACTCCCATGATGACATTGAGCCTATTCATGAATTGGATGTCTTAAGTTGTAGTATCACCTTTGAACTTGAGCGTCAGGTTAGGACCAATGATGACAGATCCATATCCATAAACACTATCTCCCAATCTTTCCCTACTTTGACTATCAAATATCTAGAACTTATTGATCAAATCTCCACGAATCCGAGCCATGGTATTTATACCTTCCCAAATGACTATGCCCTTGCTTGCTACCTCAATGAAGTTGAGCCTATGAGTACTTCCATTAGTGAACTGAGCGTCAGCATGACCGAGTCAGACATCAAATATCTTAGTCAGAAAAACAAGAATAAAAAGAAAAAGAAAAAGAGTTCTGAGGGTGAAAACCACTTTGTGGCAGTCTCAGAACCTACAAAAGTAAAAATAAAAGACATATCCAAAGGTGAAAACCTCTCTAAGGTGCCTAAGGATGAGATATTTGATGTCCTTCCGAGTCATTTACAGGACAGATCTCCAGTTCTAATTGAGCCCACTCAATCCATCAATTTGGGTAGAATAGAGGAACCACAATTGGTACATGTAGCACAATCATTATCAGAAGAAGAGAAGCGAAAATTTACAACATTCCTAACAGAGAAGATGATCAACTTTGCATGGAAATATTCAGATATGCCAAGATTGGATCCTAATCTTATAATGCACCATTTATCTATTGCTCCAAATGTCAAACCTGTCAAGCAAAAGTTGAGAAAGATGCATCCTCATGTTGCACTCTTGGTAAAAGCTAAATTAGAGAAGCTCCTAAATGTTGGATTCATTCGAGTTATTGACTACGTAGAGTGGATCTCTAATATTGTACCTATTTCTAAACCAGATGGGTCAATCAGAGTGTGCATAGACTTTAGAGATGTGAATAGAGCATGCCCTAAGGATGATTTTCCACTACCTAACATTGATATGATAGTGGACATGACTGCGGGTTTCGAGATGTATTCCTTAATGGATGGTTTCTCTAGATATAACCAAATAAAAATTGCTCCAGAGGACTGAGAGAAAACTACTTTCACATGTGCATGGGGCACCTTCTGCTGGAATGTCATGCCATTTGGGCTTAAAAATGCTGGAGCTACATATCAAAGAGCAATGACATCTATTTTCCATGACATGATGCATCAAACTATGGAAGATTATGTTGATGATACTTTAGAAAAATCTATGTTCAAAACTGAACATCTGAAGGACTTGAGCATGATCCTAGACAGAATGGAAAAGTTTAGTCTCCGACTAAATCCTAAGAAGTGTGCTTTTGGTGTCACTTCTGGAAAGCTCTTAGATACATAGTTTCAAAGAAGGGCATTGAAGTTGATCCGGCTAAAGTCAAGGCTATAATAGAGATGAAACCTCCCACAAATATCAGTCAAATGAGGACATTGCAAGGAAGACTTCAATCTATCAGAAGATTCATATCACAGCTAGCAGACATATCACAGCCTTTTACAAAAACATTACATAAAGGTGTGACCTTTTCATGGAATGAAGAATGTGAGAATAACTTTAACCATATCAAGAAGTATCTATCAAATCTGCCTATCTTGAAGCCTCCTATTCATGGGAAGCCATTGATCTTATATGTCTCCGCAACGGCAACATCATTGGGGGCATTGCTAGCGCAACATGATGAAGAGAAAAAGGAAAGAGCCATTTATTATATAAGAAGAACATTGGTGGCATATGAAAAGAACTATTCCATGATTGAGAAAGCTTGTCTCGCCGTGATCTTTGCATCACATAAACTGAGACACTATATGTTAGCTCATACCACGCATCTAGTAGCAAAAATTGATCCACTAAAATACCTACTAAGCAAGGCTCCCCTCACAGGTAGACTGGCTAAATGGGTCATGCTTCTAAGGGAATTTGACATTGAATATGTTGAAAGAAATGCTAACAGAGAAGGAAGGACTGAGGAAGCAGGGGAGATAAATAACCAAGCTTCCAAGAGCAAATATGAGTGAATGCAAGATGAGATGGAATGCAAAATGCAGGATGGAGCTACATGAGAGATGCAAGATACAAGATTAATCTATATGATGCAGGATGCAGGGGATTTGGGGAAGCTCCAAGTGCAAATGTGAAGAGCACAACCTAGTTTGATATAGAAATGCTAGAGACCTACCAAGGATACTAGGATCACAAGGCCTTGTCACCAGCGTTGCATAGGACTGATGCTAAAAGGGCATGCAGGGTTGCCCCAACATCACACATGAAACCCGAAGGAGGCATCATGGAAATGATGCTGAAGAAACCACAAACACATGACTGACTCACAGGCAGAAGCAAAAGATCAAAATACCTTGCCCCAGATTATCCTCATTCGCAGCACACCATGATATAAAGGATCATGGTGACGTTGGGTAGAGAACAATGAAAAGCTGTAAAAGATTAACAAGACCCAAAGGACAAGATCCAAGGTCAAAATGATAACTCCAAAAAGACAACCTTTGCCAAGGAGAGAGATTTAATTTGAATGATTTGATGGGGGGAAGATGAGGTTTGACAGGAGGAAGGATACATCCTCAAGGACCCGCTGATTGATGAGAGAATGAGTGTTGTTGTTCACTGGAAAATGATGAAGTCAAAGAATAATCACGGTGATCAAGAATAGTCGACAATTGATGTTGTTGAAGTACAAGGCTGGGTAGGACAAAGTGTTCTGATCAAATGCTGTTGCAGGATGGACAAGGACTGATGTACAGCAGATAGGAAAAGATATACAATGGATATGTACAAAAGCTCAGGATTGGGGATAGGAAGATCTCGCTATATAGGATAGAGTACAAGATATACAGGATATGATACAAGATATGGTACAAGGGTATAGTACAAGAGATAGTACAAGAAGGACAGTGCTATACAAGAGATACAAGATATGGTACAAGATAGGGAACAAGATATGTGCAGGTGGGAATGGTGGATTTGGGTGAGGATGGGGAAAAAAGAGGAGTGCTGGGGATGGTGGATGGGGATGGGGATGGGAGAAAAAGGACTGAGATGGTGGGATGGGGGATGGGAGTTTGATAGATAATGACTCGGTCCACTATGTATGGTGCCTGTTTGCCAAGTTTTCACCAACATACTTGTCCAAGGTGCCTGAATTGCCAAGTTTTCACCATTGGACGATTATTTTCTTTTCTTCTTTTTTTTTTTTCTTTTTTTTCTTTTTTTGTATTTTTTTTCTTTTTTCCAATTTTTTATGGATTTTCTGAATATGTAGGATCTGGTTCAGGCATAGAACCTCTTCAAATGTATGATGTTGATTGGATCATTCAAAGGCTCACCTTTTGGTGTAGATAGCTGATAAGCTCCAGAGCCGAAGCATGATGTGACAACATAGGGGCCCAACCAAGTAGGCTCAAACTTGCCTTTCTTTTCTCGATTTGCTTGGACCTTCTGATTTTCTTTGAGAACCATGTCACCGACCTGGAACTGTCTAGGATGGACCTTCTTGTTATAACTCCTTTTGAGTCAATTTTGGTATGCAACCAGGTGATCATATGCTTGCTGTCTCTTTTCATCTAACAGGTCTAGCTGTGTGAGATGGGCTACACGATAGTCTTCATCAGTGGTGTAGTTTTTCATGGAGACTCGCAATGATGGGAGCTCAACCTTGATCGGTAGAATGGCTTCAGCACCATATACAAGGGAATATGGGGTGGTGCCTGTGGGAGTGCGATAAGAAGTACGATAGGCCCAAAGGGAAGGATTAATTTGGAGGTGCTAGTCATGACCAGAATCATTGACAACCTTCTTGAGGATTTTCAAGATAGTTTTATTGGTTGCCTCAGCTTGGCCATTTCCTTGGGGGAAATATGGACTAGAGAAACGGTGATGGATGTGGAGTCTGACACACAGATCATCCACATGCTAGTTTTCAAAAGGTGTTCCATGGTCTGTGAAGATGGTAGATGGGATGCCAAAGTGGCAAATGATGTGGTAAAGGATGAACTTGGATATTTGGATGCCAGTAGTTAGGGTGAGTGGAATCGCTTCAACCCATTTGGTGAAGTATTCTGTGGCAGTTATTATGTACTTGTGTCCATCCAAGGAGAGGGGAGTGATTAAGCTGATAAGGTCAAAGCCCCAACATGAGAATGGCCAAGGTGGCACAATGGGTTGTAGGTCTTGTGCTGGTGCATGAATCAAATTTGCATGCTGCTGACAGGGTAAACATTTTCTGACAAATTCACAAGCATCATGTTCCATGGGTTGCCAATAATACCCAACTCAAAGCAACTGCTTAGCTAGAACCATGCCACTTGTGTGGGCACCGCAAATTCCAGCGTGGATCTCTTGTAAAGCCAGGATGGCCTCGTTTGAATCTAGACACCTAGAGAGGATATTGTGATACCCTCGACGATAAAGGGTGTTGGCTACAAGAGTGTAGCGGGAAGCTCTGCGGATAAGGTTTTGGCATTGGTTATTGGTGAGATGGGGAGATATGATACCATTTTTTAGATATGCATGGATGTCATGGTACCACGGGGACTGGGGACCAACCAAGACACACACCATTTCTGCATCGGCATTCTCATAAGCTCGTGTATGTAGTTGCTCGACTAGGAATTCATATTGTGATGCATCACATGGGATTTCTAACAAGGACCTAATAGTTGCCATTGCGTCTGCTGCTTTGTTCTGAAGTCTGGGTATCTGTGTGAATTGTAGATTCAAGAAATGCTCTTTCAATCTATCCACGAGTTCTTTGTAAGGTAGCAGCTTGTCGTCCTTTATTTGATATTCATCTAGTACTTGCTTGATAATCAGCTGTGAATCACCGAACACTTGCAGTTCTATGATATTCCATTGAATGGCTATTTTGAGACCTAAGATAAGTGCCTCATATTCTGCAATGTTGTTGGTACATGAAAATCCCAATTTGAATGACTTTGGGATGTAGTCACCTTGAGGTGTGACAAATAGGATTCCTGCCCCTGATCCATGTGATGTGTAGGAGCCATCAAAGTATAGTTTCCACATGGGCTGCTCTTTGATCATACATAAGTGTTCATCAGGGAATTCCATGATTAGTGGATAAGCATTCACCAGTGGTGCTTCTGCTAACTGATCAGCAATGACTTGCCCTTTGATTGCTTTTCGATCTATGTACTGGATGTCAAACTCATTGAGTATCATGACCCATTTTTCCATATGGCCTGTGAGAGTTGTCTTTGATAGTAGATATTTGAGGGGGTCCACCTTTGAAATGAGCTTGATTGTGTGACTGAGCATGTAATGTCTAAGCTTTTGAGTGGAAAAGACCATTGCAAGGCATGCTTTTTCCATGGGTGAGTAATTAAGCTCATAGCCGACAAGAGTTCAACTAATGTAGTAGATGGCTCTCTCTTTGTTTTCATCATCATGCTGAGCTAGGAGTGCCCCCAGTGCTGTAGTGGTTGCTGAGATGTAGAGTATGAGAGGGCATCCTGGAACTAGTGGTACTAGGATTGGAGAATTGGCTAGATACTCCTTGAGCTTATCAAAGCTTCTCTGACATATGGGATCCCATTTGAAGCTTGTGTCTTTGCATAAAAGATGCGTGAAAGGTTGGCACTTGTCTGCCAATTGAGAAATGAATTGACGTACTGATTGAAGCTTTCCTTGTAGGCTTCTGAGCTGTCTAAGTGTTCTTGGGGGAGGCATTTCTATTATTGCTTTGACCTTTTTAGGGTCAATCTCTATGCCTCATCGTGATACTATGAAACCTAGGAGCTTTCAAGATGTAACACCAAAGACACATTTCTTTGGATTGAGCCGTAACCCATAGTGTTGTAGGCGATCAAACACACTCTCAAGAATGTCAAGGTGTTCATGGCGTGTCTTTGATTTTGCAAGAATATCATCCACATAGTCCTCTAGGATCTTGTGGATCATGTCATGGAAGATTGCTGTCATCGCTCTCTGATATGTGGCTCCTACATTCTTTAGACCAAAGGGCATCATGTTATAGCAAAAGGTACTCCATGGAGTGGTGAATGCTATTTTGTGTTGGTCTTCTATTGCTATATGAATCTGATTGTATCCAGAGAAACCATCCATTAGTGACAACATTTCATGGCCCACTGTAAGATCTACGATCATGTCTATGTTAGGTAGCGGGAAATCATCTTTAGGACATGCCTTGTTTAGGTCCCTAAAATTTGTACAAATTCAGATGTCACTAGAAGGCTTTATGACAGGTACCATGTTCGAGATCCAATCTGAGTAATCTATAGCTTTGATAATCTTTGCATCTAGGAGCTTTTCTAGTTCTGATTTTACCAATAGAGCTACTTTGGGATGCATTTTGCGTAGCTTCTGCTTTACTGGCTTGACATTAGGGTCTACAGCTAGATGATGAACAACAAGTTTAGGATCAAGTCCAGGCATGTGTGCGTATGACCATGCAAAGTTCGTAGTAGCTTCTTGAAGGAGCACAATGAAAGCCATTTCTTCACCTTCTGTCATGTTGGCTGCAATGTAGGTGACCCTCGAACATTCCTCTGTACCTAAGTTGACTGGCTTGGTTTCTTCTATGATGATAGGTGACTGCTCAGGTCTGTAATCCTGGATGGGAGGAAGAGGCAAGTCTTCATCTTCTAGCGCTTGAATTGCCAAGTTTTCACTAGAAGATACGCTCTTTATTTTTACTTTTTTGGAATTAGAATGTGCCCTAGAGGGGTTTTCACATAAGGACTCATGTTTTACTCTTTCTATTTCTCTGTTGTAGCTAAAGCTTGCCTCCTCTCCGAAGTATCCTTCTGGGTCAAGCTTATAGATGTGAGTTGACTCTGAATTGTGAACTGATTGTGGGCCTGATGCCCCCATGAATTCTAGGAGTGCTTCCATGCTTTGGAACTCATCGATGTGTGTAATGCTTGGTTGGTCCCAGTCTATGAGTTTAGGGTGGGTGAGGGGAAGTTCTATGAGATTGATGGTAAGTTGTCGGAGGACAGAAGTCCCCAGGAGGGTGTCATCATCAAAGATATCGTCATAGGATCTGATTTCTTTCTCTTCAGGGATGTCTTCGATCTCTATGAGGTCATCTTGGCTATTTAAGAGGGGAACGCTAGTCATGTTGGTGCCCCTAGTTGCGGTATTGGGCCCTTGTATATGCAAGCAAGGGGTATTAAAGCCAAGACCTTGGTGCTCAAGATTCTTTGATGGTGTGATGGGATATTGGTTGCCGCCTTCTTGTGGCCCTAGACCACCGCCTTGATAGTGCCATTGTTTAGTGGTATACTTATATTATTTTGGATATTTATCTTTGAAATAGCCAAGAAGTTGAGTGTCAGGTGATGGGGGATCTTTATACAACCACCTATTTATGTCAGGATCCATCTCTTGACTGTTTATGTTGCCATGGGATTCAAAAGTCATAGATCCGATTTTCTTGATTTCATGATGCTCTTCAATAGGCTTCCTTTGGTGATCTGGGTGCCCTTGAGTATGTGGATCAAGCGGGAGGGCCCCTATGGCAAATGCATCATGTAGGCTATATTCACCACAACCCTGGTCATTGATCTTGATGGAAGATAGGGTGGAGGTGAGAATGGTTTCTGGATCGCAATGGGATCGGGACGAGCTGGCAATAGAAGTACCAATGTCAGTTCCAGGACAGTGAGTGGAGTGAGGGAATGATGCTTCCATCACATGATAGTATGCGAAGGGTTGGGGGTCAGCATGGATGGTAACCTTAGTGCCTTGATGCAAAAATTTGATGCATTGATGGTAAGTAGATGGCATAGCCTTAATGGAATGAATCCATGGTCGACCTAGGAGGATATTAAATGGTAGGTCAAGATCAACAACATGGAAAATAGTATCTTGTGTTGCTAGGCCCAGCTGAATGGGCAAAGTAATGGTACCTTTAGAGGTACACTCCAAGTTGTCATAGGCTTTGATAGTGATCAATTCATGTGCTATATCAGCCTGGGTGAACCCAATCTGCTGCATGAATTTTAAAGTACACAAGTTCAGGGCTGAGCCATTATCTATTAAGACCCGTTTGATGGCAAAGTCTCTGACCATGACGGTGATGTGGAGAGGGAGAGTATGGTCAGGTGAAATGGCTAGCATGTCAGATGGTTTGAAGGATAAATCATAGGCTACAGATAGATGTCCCACAAGGGTCTCAAATTGGGTGGTGTTAATGTCTGTGGGGACATGTCCTTCTTTGAGAGCTCGGTCGAGGATCTCCTGATGGAGAGGTGAAGTGTGGAGAAGGTCCATGATGGATATTTGGGCTGGTGTATTCCCAAGATGTTCTATGAGGTTGTACTGTGCATTGTGTGCATTTTGTACTGGCCTTGGATGGGCACCAGCAACAGTTATCCGACCCCTACGGGTGGTAACAACACATTGACTGTCTGCTCCTCTGACATGGATGGTATTGACTGTGGGCTCAACTTGGGTTATACATCCAACAAATTTATCATAATTGATGTAGGCAGTAGTGTGATCTTCTTGCTTGCCTTTACCATGATTCTGGGGATGATTGGTATTAGCTTGATTCTTCCCAGCATTGTGTTGTGGGAACACATTCTGATAGATTTGTAAATTGGCATTTAGTGAGGTTTAAGCAGGTGTATCTACTTGAATCTCTTTTTGATCAATGAGATCTTGGATATAGTTTTTGAGTCTCATACACTTCAGGGTAGTGTGTCCTTTGACACGATGATAATCATAGTACTCATGATCTTTGTACCAATCAGGCTTGGGAGTGGTATCATCAACTGGCTGATTTGGTGGATATGTAATCAAGTTGGCCTTGGCCATCCGATGAAAGATAACATCTAGAGGTTCACCCAGCGGTGTGAAGGTCTTCTTTGGATAGTTTTGAGCTCTGGGTTTGTTCTGCTTGGGAGAAATATTGACGGCATTGACTTGATTGTTTGGGTTACCTTGATAAGCTTGATGGGCTTGCTGTTGATAATTCTGCTGATTATTTTGAGAATGATATTGTTGCATGGGTTGTTGACGGACTTGAGGAGGTTGCTGATGGATGGGTGCTTGTTTTTGTTGGTATGCAGGAGTTGACGGAGGACTAGCTACAAAAAATTTGACATGCTTGGTATCAGTGGCTCCATTAGTAACAACATTCTTGTTACGATTCCAGTAACAGGATTTATCATTGCTGGGTTTTTGGGCATCAATTTTGAAGTGTTGGATTGTGCCTTCATCTAGGAGGGCCTTTTCAATACCTATCCCCTTGCTCTTGATATCTTGATAGGTTTGGAGAAAATTCATTCTCATGAAGTGGGATAACTTAGGATGCAGATTATCAATAAAGATTTTGGTCAAATGCTTTTCAAGTGGCTGGTATGATAACCTGGTAGTAAGTTTCTACCATCATTGCAAGTATTTTGCTAGGTTTTCTCCATCTTTCTATTTTGAGTTGCAGAGATCTAACAAGGTCAACTCATTCTCAACATTGTGGGCATAGTGGGCAATGAACTTCTCAGAAAGTTTAGAAAAGGTTGTGATAGTCCCACATGGTATTTTGTAGAACCATTCAACAACGGTTCCTCCCAAGCTTTTGGGAAATAGGCGTAGGAGATAGTTATCACTATAAGCCACTTCTTGGCATGCCATATATAATTCTTTAATACGATTGACTGGATCTCCTTTTCCTCGATATTTATCAAATTTAGGTGTCTCAAAGTGCTTAGGGAAAGGTATAGCGGTAATGGATCGGTCAAACGGATAAGGACACACCTCCTCAAACTTGTAGGTTTTGCTATCGATACCGATTTGAAGCTCTTTAAGAGCGTTCTTCATGGCTTCCCATTCAGCATTGATTGGTGTTTGAGCAGGTATTTCCATTTGAGGTGGATATTGTGGAGTGGGATATGGAGATGGCCCAAAAAGATAGGTAGGTTGGAGTGGATCTTGGAGTGATGCTTGCTGGGGAGGATACTGTTGATGTGGCATAGGGGGATATTGTGGTGGTGGGTATGGGACTGCTTGCTGGTGTTGTGGAATGGTAGGATTTTGTTGTTGCGCCTGGTAGGAGGAAGCTTGCTGTTGCTGGGGAATGATAGGGGTTTTTTTCTATGATTGGAAGTGGGGTTGTTGTGGGGGAGGTTGGTGGAATGACACCGCTTACTGGTAAGATGGTCCTTGTTGGACCTGGCTCTATTTTTGACCAATGTAGGTCGGGTGCATTCCCGCATTACTTAAGGGTGGAATTGATGTGGAGAAGCTTGAAGCAAAGGGTGGCTGGGCAAGAAAACTTGTGAAATGGGATGAACTTTGTTGTTGAGGTGGAGGAATTTGTTGAAAAGTACTAGGTGCTGGGAATGGATAGCTTGTGAATGATGAAACTGATGGAGGCTACGATGGTTGTTGTTGTGCTGCTTGTGAGAAGGTGGCTTGTTGATTCTCAAACATGGACGTAGAAGAATGGGTTGGTATGCCCCAAGATTTCATTTCTTCTTGAGTGAGGCCCCAACAAGAGCCAGTGTGTGGTGGGAATTGTGTTGCAGCAGATGTCGGGAAGGTAGATGTGATGGGAATTTGGGATGTGAAAGGTGGATTGGAAAAACCCATGGAAGGCATTCCTGTGGTGAAGGCAATTTTCTGGGCTTGTGCCTGGGTAGATGCTTGCTGGGGGGGAAAGGAAGGGAATGTTTGTGCTCCCCATGAAAAGGGTGATGTTGATGTGGAAGCTTGCTGAGTAGGAAAGGGAGCGGTTGTGCTGCCCTTGAAATAAATGACGCTGATGTTTGCGGGGTGAAGGAGGGAAACGATTGCGTTGACCCTGGAAAAGATGGTATGGATGTTGAGGCTTATGGAGTGAAAGGAAAGGGCATTTGTGTCCCTCCTGGCATGAAAGGTGTGGATGTGGAAGCTTTTGAAGTGAAGGGGGAGGATGATTGCATCCCTCCTGGAAAGAATGGTGTTGCTTGGTTTACGGAAGGTGGTGGAACTACTTGCGTAAAGGTTTGTGCGAGAGCTTGGGTGGCCATGGCAGATGATGAAGTACCTATGATAGCGAATGGAGCAGATGGTGTTACAGCTTGTGTTACAGGACTGGTGAAGCTTCCTTGTAAAAGAAGGGGAATGGCGGAGGTTTCTTGGGATGTTTGCAAGATTGGATCAGGGAATTGTTGGATGAATGGAGAGTATACTTGTGCTGGGATTTGGATAGTACTTATGGAAATGCGAGGATGGAGATATGGTGGAATGGGAGTATGCCTTTGTGCAAAATTAGTGAACATGCTCTGCTGGTTTTGGGCTATGAGTGTATTGACTGCTGGTGGATTCTCTGGGTGATTCACAAATGTTTCTATTGCCATAGGAGCTGAGGGGATATTGAGATCATCCCATGTATTTCCAGTTTGTATTTGGGGATCATAGGCTACCATTGCACTGGTAAAAATGTTGGGATCAGATGAGTTGGTGATTGGATAAGGATTCATGTGCCTTCACTTCCTAGATCCAGATCTTGTCTCGACAGGCATGGAGATGTAGATGCTAGATGGATGCAAGATGTTTCCTAAAGAACTCTAAAGGATGGTGGATGCAAGCTTAAGGAACTTCTAAGGATGATGAATTTCTAGAATGCGATGCAAGGATTGATGAACTGCTCAGATTTGGATCAAGGATGGTGGAAGATTGATGGGAGATGGTGGAAAATTGGTAAAAAAGCTTGGTGATGATGGAGGCTTGGTGGGATGCTCTGATTTGGGTCAAGATTGGGTGGAGGATTAGTGGGATGCTGGTGGAAGATTACTAAGTATCAACAATGAGCTGCTATTTTTCCCTATGGAGGATCAGTGATAGGATTTGGCCAACCTAGAATAGACTAATGATCTTTGGTCAACTGGATTTTATCAATACAAGCCAATCTCTTGCTCGAGATGATGAGGCTATGCAAGGACAAGTTGGATTTCCTTTAGACAATGCTCTATCACAAAGGGGATGATTTCTGATTTAGGATAAGGGATGGAAACAACTCAAAGGTTTTGGACACTAAGTACTTGTGGATTTGGATCTCTAGATTTGGTGCAAAAGATGGTGGTTTCTAATTTAGGTGATGGATGCTGGATTTGGATGAAGGATATGGGATTTTGATGGTGGATTGCTGATGAAAAGATGGTGGAGGATGATGGAACAATGCTCTTTCTAAAAGGATGATCCAGATGTGACTGGGATGGATGATCTATGATGCTACTAAGAGGATGATGGTGCATGCAACTAAGAAGGACTCTAGGATGTAACTAAGGTTTGGTGATGATGCAGGGATGAAACTAGGATGAAGCTAGGATGAGGGACTGCCGAGATAGGATTTTGAGATCTAAAGGTAGAATGGACATGTGATGGATCCTATCTAATCTTCTCTTTCAAGGTTGATGTAGCGATGGTTCACTCGGAATCGGTAGGCAAACTTTTTGACTCTTGCATTATAGCCAATATTATCAAGCTTTTCTTGATATTTTTCTTCTGCTTGGGTTGCTTGGATAGAGGATTGATGGTTCTTGAGGTTTCTTTCTGCAACTTTCTTCTCTTGATAATATTTTGATTTAGGCAACTTGGCTTTCGGATGTTTGATCAAATTGGGCATATCTTTGGGAAAATTCTGATAAGTTTGGTTTGAAACAAAAGGCTTCTTGGATATCTGATTTCTGCAAGACTTACTGAGTATCAAGTTTTGATTCAATGTTTTCCAATGGCAAAGGATAGGTAAAAAAAGACTTTCGAAAAAGCAATCTCTACAAGGGACAAAGCAACCTTGTGAGATACAAGCAAGATGACTGACTCTAATAAAGCTTTGAAAGTGTATGTTCCAACAATGTTTTCACGAAGTTTTGACTGTCAAGCACTTCAAGCAGATCTACCTAAGGAAGGTGAGTATCAAAATCACTTGCCCACAGCTTGGTACCCCCTAGAAGGGAATACAAATGGTGAGTAATCTTGAGGTGACCCAGTAAACCCCTTGGAATCGGTCCTTGCACAAGGATTTTGATACTTTCGAATGTAGATAGGGTAGCCTCTATTTTATCAGGTTTTTAGTAGTTTCGTGGAGTCTCCATACTTGGTTATGCTGACCACGTGTGACTCACTTAACAGCCTAGCCAACAATGCTGGGGGAGGAATATTTACCTTTCCCCAGACATTTGCATTTGGCACAAGACGCCCGTGGATTAGGAGATATAAGTGAGTACTTTTTGCCTTCACTTTATTTATATACCGGCCGGGGGGGATACCGGTTTGAGGTCATTCTCCGAGGAGGAAGAACTTTTCTCCTTGGACAGGCCTCACTAAAAGTAGAACAAGTGAACTTGTTTGAGTTCAAATGTTCTACGTTGCTTACTTTAACAAGGATTATACAAAAAATGTAAAGCTCCTAGATGCACATCAAACAAGTTGTTCCTTTTTTTTTTTCAAATTGATTAAGTGATTGATTAAGCGATGTTTGAAAAAAACCTTTGAAATTGAAGACACAAGTGCTTAAGGTTTGATTTGTTCTTTCTCCAAAAGATAAATGATTTGAGCGATTGCAAGTTCTTTCCTTTGAGCATTCAAGATTGAGTGAGCGTGTTGATTTAGAACTTTGAAAGTGCTTTGTTTTAACCTTAGATCATTCAAGATTGAGTTTGTTTGAACTGAAATACAACAAGGAAGGAATAGGGATGCTTTTCTTTCCAATTTAGATCATTCAAGATTGTGTTTGATTTTCAAAATGAAAATGACACTTTAGGACCTAAGTTCATTCCTTTAGTTTCATTCAAGATTTTGTTTTGATTTGTTTTTTTAGACCCCAAGGCAAAGTTCCTAGATTTAGTTTGATGCATGAATTAGAAAAACATTCAAGACTTTGCCACAAAAAGATGTTAGAATTTCTAGGACTGATTTTCGGAACCCATTTTAGATTTTAAGATGCAAATTTGAGATTCTTTTTAAGTACCCAAAGCTTTCAAGTGTTCCTAATTTTTGCATGAATGCATCCAAAAACTTGATGTTGCAAGGATGCAAATGCTTTGATTAATTTTTCTTGTTTGTTAGAACAAATTTTGAAAATTTTAGTCCTTAATGCATTCAACAATGATTTGGGGATTCATTTTAAGCACTAAACAAGGTGTGTATGATTTTGCTTCCTTAAAATTTTTTTTTGTTTTGTTTTGTTTTTTTAGAAAAATTTGCCATGATCCTGCAACAACAAGAAGAAGAAGTAGATAGAATAGAAGAAGAATATAGACAAGCAGAGGAAGAAGAAGTAGATAGAATAGAAGAAGAATATAGACAAGAAAAGGAAGAAGAATTAAAAGTGCTTCGTCCACCTATAAGCTTGAAAAATCAGAATGTTTGCAAAGAACCCGTGAAGTGGGTCCCACCGGGCGTGCCAAAATGTAGACTATGATTTTGAACCTATTACCTGTCTTGAAAGGCTGAAACATTCAAACATTAGACTAATCTAACATGTTCATGAACTAAAAACAGCATAAGACATGAAAATAAAACCAAAGCCACCTCAAAATTGTTACTAAAAACAAGTGCTATAGAGCAAATGTTTAATTTCCTCTGATAAGAGGGATGTGGGTGTGCTCTCTAAACACTTGGAGCATACTCTAATGCATTCTAAGATGAATTGAAATCCATGAAAACCCTAAAATGGCACAAAACAGGTATAGAACACCTGATTTTCCCCTAAGGCCTCAAGAACTAAAAAATGCTTTAATGGAGATTAAGCTACATGATGAGTAATCTAGGATTGATTTTAGACCAAATGAGATGTGATGATGATGCTATGCTATGCAAAACAACAATAAAAACTATGTTAATCCATTATTACTAAGCTATGATGAGCTAAAATGATTAAAAGTAAACTAAATTAGAATGATTTATGCTAAGTCTAGAAATAAAAGGGTATGATAACAATGCATGAGAATGAAAGTTAAGCTAATTTATTTGCTCTTGAAAGGAGGGGTATTTATAGGATTTGGGAAGGAAGAATGAGTGGCCAGGATTGAAATCCTTAAGAGAGGCCAAGATTCATTCAAAGGGGGGCACATGGATTGTGCTAGTCTACAGCCAATCAGGAGGTGACACATGTCACAAGGTGAGTGGATGAAGGGAAGGGTAAATATGAGTCAACAAAGGGGGCTCAAAGCTCATAACTCCCCTCATAAGTGCTTGTAAGAGCATTGAATGAGCCTTTAAGGGACTTTGATGACTTTGTGGATGCATTGAATGTTTTGTGGTTGAGATATTTGGAAGGGGAGACTTTGCTTTGGTTTAGGAAAGTCTTAAGCTTGGTTAGGATTGTGCAAATGTTTAGGGGTAGGATTAGGATTAGGATTAGGGGGATTTAGGATTAGGATGGGTGAAGAGGTTGGGTTGAGAAGTTTCTAGAAGAGTCTAGAGTTTTTCTTGGTTTAGGGAGAATGAATAAATGTTTATTCATTCCAAATGTTTTAATTTTGGGAATATTTATTAAAATATATTTAATAAATATTTAATCTTAATTAAATATTTTGAGTTGGGATTAGGGTTAGAAAAGATGGGATTAGCCTTTTAATCGAAATTAAGGAGGGATTAGAAGATTCTGGAAGAGGTTAGTGGTCTAAAGGAAATTGGCCAAGTTTTGGGCAAAAAATAAATAAATTATTTATTTTGGGATTTTTGGTCAATTTATTAATTAAAATAATTAATAAATAATGAGATAATGTTTAAATAAGATTTAAACATTTTTGGGAGGGATTCCTTAATTAAATATTTTTAATTAAGATAAAGGGATTTAATGACATAAAAATAAATTAATTAATTAAATAATTAATTAATTAATAAATGATGATGTCATCAGAGATTTTTCAAAAAATAAAAATACTTTATTTTCTAAAGGATTTTTAGGTGTCTACAGTAGGGAGGATACTTAGTGCGTTTCACATTCAACTTGGTTAGTGCATCTTCTCTTATTGATCGATACATTCTCTCCTAGGAGAGGTTGATAGATCACGTGGGGTAGACATCACGAGCTTTGGTGAATCAAAATTGGTTAGTGCATCTTCCCTTATTGATTGATACATTCTCTCTCCGGAGGGGTTGATAGATCACGTGGGGTTGATATAATAGACCTTGGTGAGACAAACTTTTGTCTTAGCGTGTCGGATTAATCTGCTTACTTTGTTTGGGTTAAAAGTGAAGAGGCATATAGACCTTGGATCTGGAGCCAAGTCCCCTTGTGGTATACTATTGTGAGTCACATTTAGAGAGGGTTAACCGTAGCGGATAATCCCTTCACAGGGGAAACTGCGTTGATGGAACCTCAAGCGGTAATAGCCATTTTCACCGTGGTAGTGACAGCCGCTATATAAATGTCCTTGTGGAAGAAATATCCATGGGTATGGTTCATTGTTGGGTTGTCAGATCTCCCTAGCAGCTCCTAAAGATTAAGTTCTCGGATTGTGTCAAAACCCTGGTGTGCCGGGATTGGAGTTCACCCCTTTGGATCATAAAAGTTGCAGAGTCAAACCATTACTAAAAACCCTAGCGAGGCCAAATTTTCATTTTATAGGGTATATGTGCATTATTGCAAAACATTTTTGGAACATACACAATTAGCACTTCTGAGGATTAGAACGAATAAGTCACTTGATTGTTCATGCGCAAGGTTGCTTTTGCCCTTGTTCATTGTTTTCAGACATGCTTGAAATCACTTGCTTGCTATTTTGCATGCTTGTTTATCTATTTAGTTATTGAAAACGGACAAACCTGTTACAATTCTCAAATCTGGACATTGAAATTTGCAAATGATTCAAATCTGAAAACTCAAAATTTGCAAAATCTGAAGTAAAATCCTTTTCTAGAGTCAAAAGTCATCTCAGGAGGTCAGAAAGTCATACAAGTTTCCATCAAGTGTCATTTCATTACTACCCATCTGTTGTATGATTGAGTACCCAGTGTCGTACAAGTTTCCATGCCACCAAATTCTCAAAGTCAAAATCTTGCAACTATCGTATGAGTTTTGCAACTATCGTTTCATTGCTACCCAACTGTCATATGAGATTTTCAACTGCTGTTTCATTGATACCCAACTGTCGTATGATAACCAACCTAGTGTTGTATGAGTTTTGATGCCAAAAAATTCTAAGAGTCAAAATATTGCTTACAATTATTGTATGAGTTTTTCAACTTTCATTTCATAGGATACCCATTGTCGTACAAGTCTGCAGAGTGTCGTTTGGGAAATTTTTGAAAGTTATCAAAAAATTGTCAAAATTGCCAGATATTCAGCTTCTTCAGCCTAGTTTCAGAATCTGTCGAATGAATCACTGTGTTAGGAACAGAGCAGTAGCTATTAAGAATCCAATCATTTTCCTAAAGTGGCCTTTTGAATCCAATTCAGCCTTCTGTTTAATCGATTTGAGTCCTTATCATCCTGTGTCAAAACCTTGTCATAACTATCAATCTTCAATCAATCATCAAAATGACTAAGTGTTGTGATATCTTGTCCGCTATCTTTTGGGAACCTACCCATACATCCAGGGCACAGTATCTTTCATCCATGTCTAATCAAATCTTCAAATCAATCAAACCTTGATAAGGTTGCATCATCTGATCATCTTGATTCAATTCATTCTTCAGTTATTTGGATCTTATTCTTTTGTTTCACTTGAGGTGAATGGTGGAGACAAGAGCTTCCTCTTACAAGAAACCTATCACCACTCTCCAAACTCCAACTCTTGAGCAACTCATCAATTTTGGTCTTTACGAGGACGATGGTCTTGGCAACTATCGATTGAAATCTAGTTACATACCCCCTCCATAAACTCACGGAGGTACTCAACATACCCCTCATCAATCTAATCCATGGAGTCCACAAACTCCTACCATGTCTCAAGGAGGGAAAAATTTTGGCTCTCAAAGAGCTCAATCTCAACATGGGGTAGATTAGGAACCCACACCTAAAGAAATTGCTCAATATCAAAACAATGATAACTTCAAATGAATGATGAAGCATTTCTTGAAAGAAGATAGAGAAGCATACTTTTTACAACTAGCTCATCAAGGAGCTAAACTTCCTCCCAACTTAAATGTTGAAGATATCATTATGCATGAGGAAGAAAATCCACTCACAGCTATGATGAAACAGATACATGCTTTACAAGTCAAATTTAATAGCCTTGAGAAAGAAAAGGAACCCAAAGAGTTCTCCATGGAAGCTCTATGCCCTTTTCCTTTTGACAAAAACTTGTATATGCCACCATTTCCAAAAAGAGTGGAGATGCCAAAGTATGATAAGTATGATGGACACTCTGATCCTCAAGATCATGTCAGAGAGTTCTGTATGCAATCCATGGAATTCATGCATGAACCGACCTATCTAATGTGTCTTTTTCCTAGATCTCTTGAAGGAGCATCCATTCAGTGGTTTTCAAGATTGCCTCCTACGATCAAGACGTTTGAGGAATTGATTAAATTTTTCTACTAGCAATACTCCTACAATATTCAACATCCTGTCACCATGATTGATATTTGTAATCTCAAGCAATATCCAAGAGAATCATTCCTAACTTTCCTCAAGAGGTGGCAAAAGAAGTTCTCTCTATATGCTAGACCAATTCCCGAAATGGAGAAACTTGAAATCTTTATCAATAACCTTGTTCCAAAAATCAATTATCCCTTACAAATGCAAGATCATACAACTTTTGACAAGATGGTGGATAATGCTATCAAAATCAAAAAAGTTCTTGTAAAAAAAGGAGAAATCACACTTCAAAAAGACAAGTACGAATCTGAATCTAGTTCTAAAGACAAGAACAAAAATTGGAACAAGAACAAAGACATCATCACAGATGGCATTGTTGACACTGTCCATGCCCCATCAAAGGCACCAGCCTACAATCTCACTCTTGGCACTCAAGCCATTAAAGCTTCAGAGCAAAAGTCTTCTCCACCATCTCAAAGGAAGCCAGAATACAAAAAATGGGATAGATATAAAAAATTTACTCCTCTAGGAGAGTCTTTAGAATCAGCTATGAAAACTCTACTAGCTGATAACATCATCTCTTTACCACCAATCCGACCGAATGCTCAGGACCCCAAACTGATATGGTGGAAGGAAAATCAATTCTATGATTTCCATCAGAGTAAAGGTCACAAAACTAGTAGTTGCTATCACTTGAAGCATACCATTCAAGATCTGATCGATAGTGGAGACATCACAATTGAAAATTCCATGAGCAATAACGATCATACAGCATTCACAGAACCATTTCCGAAACATGGTCAAGAAGTTTCAACTTCTCAGCCTAATATGGGGGCAAAAGTCAACTATGCCTACCCTGGAAATAACACTATCATCAATATGGTTGAACCATGTCTGTTTGAAAGTTGCAATGTCATCACAATTGTACAAAGAGAAAAAGATCATTCTTTAGCTAACACAGTTACTCGATCACAAGCTCAAACACATCTCAAAGGACAAATCCCAGATTCATCAAATGTCCCTAAGGTGCCCTTCAATCTTTCATTTGCTTCTAAATAGAAGGCTGCTTCCAAATATTCCAATCGAAAGGATACAAGGCCAATGTCTTATAGCATTGTTCAACAACTCTAGCACACTAATGCGAAAATCTCCATGTTTGAGTTGCTTCGAATATCTCCAGCTCATAGAGCCATTCTGGATAAAGCTTTTCTCGGTTTCAATGTTCCTGACGACCTTGATTTAGATAGGTTCCAGACTATGGTTGGACATCTTACATCTCCGCAATATATTTCTTTTTCAGAAGAAGATGACAACTCCTTGAGTCACCTACATAATCAACCTTTGCATATAGAAGTCTTGATCCAGAACCATAGAGTCAAACATGTGTTGATAGATGGGGGCGCTGGCCTAAACATTTATTCTTACAACTTGATCACACAATTGGGATTTTCAGAATTGGCTATTGATCCTGGAAAGAAAATAACTATCAAGGCCTATGATGAACAAGAAAGATCTTCTAAAGGCACCATTATCTTACCTATCAGAGTGGGTCCAGTTATCAAAGATACCATCTGTCAAGTTCTTGATCTACCTTTTGCCTACAACGTCCTTCTAGAGAGACCATGGATACATGAAATACAAGCTATTCCTTCTACATACCATCAATGTTTGAAGTTTCCTTATGAAGGAGTAGAGGTTACTATCCCCGCAGATCTGAATACAACTTGCAACACCTTGAAGGAAAGTGCAGATAAGCTTGTACCTAATAACAAAGAATCTTCCATTGAACCAACTAAAGAAGAATCCACATCTAAAATGGAAGATCTTGCAAAAGAGGTTAATATCAAAGAAAATAGTGTGGGAGAATATACTATCGAGCCAGTCTTATCTTTGACATCTCTCCCTATCTCGCCTAAGTCTTATGGGCAATCTTTGAAACAATCCAAACCAGACTCTAAAGAACCTCTTGAAGCATATAAAAAGAATTTTGTAGTAGAACAAGTATCCAAGCAAGAATTTGAAGAGGATGAGGCTGTGCTATCATGGCTGTACAAAGATGAACCTAAATCTCAAGTTGTTCAAACTGGTGACTCTGCAGTCTCCAAACCCTCTTCCAAGTCATATGGTCCAGGAGATAAATTAATAGCTAAGATGGGATATTCAGGTAAAGGACCTCTAGGAATCAGAGGAAAAGGTCTTGAGGTACCTCTCCCACATACTGGTAGAGAAAATAAAAACAAAGTTGGCTTAGGCTTTAAGAAGAAACCCTATCACCTCAAAGGTAATTGCTCTCATGTCATAGAGCAGATCGCACTAGGGGAACCTCTTCTTAAGAAAGAAGAAATAGAACCATCAAATAGTTTAGAACTCATCCCCTATGAAAAATTTCCTCGAGATCAAAGACCTTCTTGATGATAAAGATGATCCTATCAAGAGAATTAATGTAGTAGAAACACAAGAACCTACTATCAATCAAGAGATAGTTGCAACATAAGAACCAGCTAATCTCGAAAACAATCAAGAAGAGGGAAGTGGTAGTGATTCTGAGATAGATTCTCATGAGTGTGAATACAAATCAGAATCTGAGGGTAACCCTTCTTGGGGTATTCACCCTGACTTTACTCATGTTCTAAGATTTCCTAGAGATCCTGGATCAGAAGATGAATCAAATGACTATGAATGGGGAGCCATTCTAGAACCAGATGAAGATGAGCTTATCATAGAGAAACATGTTGATGTTATTCACCAATATGCACCTCAAACCAACGTAAGTCTAGAGCAAAATGACGAACCTATCAAGTTTGATCCACCTATGGCTGAATTGGACTCCCACGATGACATTGAGCCTATTCATGAATTGGATGTCTTAATTTGTAGTATCACCTTTGAACTTGAGTGTCAGGTTAGGACCAATGATGACAGATCCATATCCATAAACACTATCTCCCAATCTTTCCCTACTTTGACTATCAAATATGTAGAACTTATTGATCAAATCTCCACGAATCCGAGCCATGGTATTTATACCTTCCCAAATGACTATGACCTTGCTTGCTACCTCAATGAAGTTGAGCCTATGAGTACTTCCATCAGTGAACCGATCGTCAGCATGACCGAGTCAGACATCAAATATCTTAGTCAGAAAAACAAGAATAAAAAGAAAAAGAAAAAGAGTTCTGAGGGTGAAAACCACTTTGTGGCAGTCTCAGAACCTACAAAAGTAAAAATAAAAGACATATCCAAAGGTGAAAACCTCTTTGAGGTGCCTAAGGATGAGATATTTGATGTCCTTCCGAGTCATTTACAGGACAGATCTCCAGTTCTAATTGAGCCCACTCAATCCATCAATTTGGGTACAATAGAGGAACCACAATTGGTACATGTAGCACAATCATTATCAGAAGAAGAGAAGCAAAAATTTACAACATTCCTAAGAGAGAAGATGATCAACTTTGCATGGAAATATTCAGATATGCCAGGATTGGATCCTAATCTTATAATGCACCATTTATCTATTGCTCCAAATGTCAAACCTGTCAAGCAAAAGTTGAGAAAGATGCATCCTCATGTTGCACGCTTGGTAAAAGCTGAATTAGAGAACCTCCTAAATGATGGATTCATCTGAGTTATTGACTACGTAGATTGGATCTCTAATATTGTACCTATTTCTAAACCAGATGGGTCAATCAGAGTGTGCATAGACTTTAGAGATGTGAATAGAGCATGCCCTAAGGATGATTTTCCACTACCTAACATTGATATGATAGTGGACATGACTGCGGGTTTCGAGATGTATTCCTTAATGGATGGTTTCTCTAGATATAACCAAATAAAAATTGTTCCAAAGGACTGAGAGAAAACTACTTTCACATGTGCATGGGGCACCTTCTGCTGGAATGTCATGCCATTTGGGCTTAAAAATGCTGGAGCTACATATCAAAGAGCAATGACATCTATTTTCCATGACATGATGCATCAAACTATGGAAGATTATGTTGATGATACTTTAGCAAAATCTATGTTCAAAACTGAACATCTGAAGGACTTGAGCATGATCCTAGACAGAATGGAAAAGTTTAGTCTCTGACTAAATCCTAAGAAGTGTGCTTTTGGTGTCACTTTTGGAAAGCTCTTAGGATACATAGTTTCAAAGAAGGGCATTGAAGTTGATCCGGCTAAAGTCAAGGCTATAATAGAGATGAAACCTCCCACAAATATCAGTCAAATGAGGACATTGCAAGGAAGAGTTCAATCTATCAGAAGATTCATATCACAGCTAGCAGACATATCACAGCCTTTTACAAAAACATTACATAAAGGTGTGACCTTTGCATGGAATGAAGAATGTGAGAATAACTTTAACCATATCAAGAAGTATCTATCAAATCCACCTATCTTGATGCCTCCTATTCATGGGAAGCCATTGATCTTATATGTCTCCGCAACGACCACATCATTGGGGGCATTGCTAGCGCAACATGATGAAGAGAAAAAGGAAAGAGCCATTTATTATATAAGAAGAACATTGGTGGTGTATGAAAAGAACTATTCTATGATTGAGAAAGCTTGTCTCGCGATGATCTTTGCATCATAGAAACTGAGACATTGTATGTTAGCTCATACCATGCATCTAGTAGCAAAAATTGATCCACTAAAATACCTACTAAGCAAGGCTGCCCTCACAGGTAGGCTGGCTAAATGGGTCATGCTTCTAAGCGAATTTGACATTGAATATGTTGAAAGAAAAGCTATAAAAGGTCAAGTTATTGCTGATCAACTAGCAGATGCACGCATGTTTGATGACACACCAATGCAAATGGAATTTCCAGACTCCTCTATTATGCACCTATCTTCTAGAGAATGGCAATTGTTCTTTGATGGCTCCTATACACAGAATGGATCTGGAGCAGGCATATTGTTTATAACTCCTCAAGGATACTCCATCCCAAAAGCATTCAGAATGAAGTTCCCTTGCATGAACAATATTGCAGAATATAAAGCCCTTTTGAATGGTATGAAAATAGCAATTGAATGGAGAGTAACATAGCTACACATTCATGGAGATTCTCAACTTGTTATTCATCAAGTCAATGATGTGTACCCAACTAAAGATGAAAAGCTCCTTCCTTACAAGAGAATGGTAGATGATCTTAAGAAATATTTCATATCTATCACATTTGAGCAAATTCCTAGAATGGAGAACAAGGCTGCCGATGCAATGGCAACACTATCTTCTTTGTTACAGCAGCCTGAACATGAGCTATGCTACGAGTTTCTGGTGGAAGCACTATCTTATCCTGCATATGACTCCCTCAAAACTCACATGATCTGCACTATTGTAGGTCATGATTCATCCCGATATAAAAACCTATTTTCCTATCTCCAAGACCAAATCATCCCCGATACCTTCAACCGCCATGAAAAGAGATACCTTATCCGTAATGCCTCCCGATATGTCATCATTGGTAATGATCTATACAAATGAGGTCTAGATGGTACGCTACTTAGATGTTTAGAACAGGAAGAGTCTCAACATGCATTAGAGGAAGTCCATGATGGTATTTGTGGGTGACACTCGAACAGTTTAACACTAGCTCAAAAACTTATTAGGGCTGGGTACTATTGGCCTGAAATGGAGAAAGAGGCTATCAAATTTGCTAAGAATTGTCAAAAGTGCCAAGTGCATGGCAACATAATTCATGCTCCAAGGAGGGATCTAATCCCCTTTAAAACGCAATGGCCTTTCCATCAATGGGCATTTGATCTTATCGGGATGATTCATCCTCATTCTTCTAACAGACATACCCATATAATCACAGCCACAGATTATTTTACAAAATGGGTAGAGGCGGTCCCTTTGACACAAGCAACAGGGAAGCAAATATCTATGTTCATATTGAACTATATCATATGCAGATATGAGATACCTCATTCCATAATCACAGATAATAGTGGACAATTCAAGAATAAATACCTAGATGATCTATGTGCCAAATTCAAGATCACACAACACTGGTCTTCTATCTACTATCCACAAGGGAATGGCCAAGCAGAGGCTTCTAACAAAAATCTATTAAAGATCTTGCACAGAACAGTAAATAAAACTGGCAGAGACTAGCATCTCATGATTAATCTAGCTCTATAGGCCTACAGAACAAGTATTAGAATACCTACAGGGGCTACACCTTTCACTTTAGTTTATGGGTCTGAAGCGGTACTACCTATTGAGGTTGAAATCCCATCACTAAGAATCAGAATGCATGGTCTAGTAACTGATGATGACTACAGAGTGTCTAGGTTACAAGAAATTGAACTACTAGATGAGCACAGATAAGCAGCGTATGATCATCTCAGAGTATATCAGAAGAGAATGTCTAGAGGCTACAACAAGAAAGTCAGACACAGAGAATTTCAGGTTGGCGATCTAGTCTTGAGAGAAAATCCTAAAAATCAATCCCATCAAGAACGCAAGGGGAAGTTTGAACCCAACTGGTTGGGTCCCTTTGTTATCACTGCTACTTTTAGCTCTGGTGCCTATCAACTCTCAATGACTAAAGGAGAACAGCTCTGAGAACCAATCGATGTTCTCCATCTGAAGAAATTCTACGCTTAAGGCATTCAGTCTATGGTAAAATGTCCTAAATTTTTTTTTATAAAAATCAGAAAAAGTCTTGAAAAAAGGAACATCTTGGTGAAAACCTAGCAATAGGCACCTTGATGATTCACAAAAAAATAAAAAAATATCAAAAGTACAAAAAAATTAAAAAAATGAAAAATACAAAAAGAAAATGAGAAAAAGAAAAAGTGCCTTGGTGAAAACCTGGAAACAGGCGCCTTGGTAGCAAAAATATAATCTCTGCCAAGATGGTGAAAACCCGGCAAACGGGTGCCACTTGTTTCAAAATGCTCCATCTATCAGTGCAATCTTGGTCTTTCCTAGCTTTCAGTTTTGCTTTAGTTTTTAGATATCTCCCAATTTGTTTTCCCATTTCCAGTTTTCAATAAGTCGGTTTGTCCACCAATCAGCTCAAGCATCTGTATCCTATCAATTCTTAACACTTGGGGGCAATCAATGTCATATCCTATGGTCTCCAGTATACTTTAGATGTGTCATATCCAGTTAGAGTCCTTTTGAAGCTATATCCAAGTTAGTCAATTTGTCTGTCTTGTCACCAGAAATGATTTTGCATCTACAATAACGCAACAACAATAAAAAACAAACTGAAAACAATCTGTGCTTTTTCATGCTTTTATCTCCTTGTATGCTTGCTGATTCACATTGAGATTTTTGCACATTGTGTCCCTTCAAACTCTTCGATGATGTCCTTTATAGGATTTAGAGAGTGATGACTGGGGGCATAATCTTTTCTTTGTTTTTTGCTTGTATGTGAAAATCTAACAACTTTGGAAATTCTAGATTGAAATGGTGTCCGACTGTAAGAGCCTCTATCTCGAATTGGATGGCCATCCGTACCTCAACCATTGATACCTAAAAAATTCAAGGAAGTATTGATCTAACTATTGTCTTTTTGAGTGACTTCTTTCCCCTACTATGAAACACGAGCTTGCCTAAGGATGTGAACAATAAAGGGTCACTACGGGTAATTCACATTGGATTTAGAATGATCTCTTGGCTATTTGATGTGTTTGTAACGCAAGGTGTATTCAGGTCATCACGACGTTCATGTTTTGATGCTTATACAAATTGCTATATCAAAATGGACATGATATTCAGGTCATCCCGGCGTTTGTGCCTTGGTGCTTATATCTAATCTGACATTCCAAAAATAAAATCAATATTCATATATCCATGGTTGTTGACCAGTGGGTGTTGTATTGATTCTTGCGCATACAAATCAATATTCATATGTTTATGGGTTTTTTTTAGCTAGTGGGCATTGTATTGATTTATCCAGTTACCTAAAAGTTCAATGATGATAACAAATCAACATATGATCAGTGACTAGGTCCTAGGTCTTAGATTGCATTTCATTTTGCATTTCTCTTTGCATTTTGCGTGTTGCATGATCTCACAACTGTTTGGAAACACTTCAAAGCTTAAAAAATTCTTCATATCAATTCTTCACATCTAACGAGAGCTGAGTCTCACTCAAAGGTCTCTTCATCAAACCACAAGTAGTAACCCTCCAGGGTTAAACATCCTTTTGACATAAGACTGAGTACTTGTCTTCATCAACCTGCACAAACATATCATGTGTATCGCTGCATTTACATCTTATATCATCATCATTTGTTACATTACATTACATTCATTGCATACGCATAAATCATACATACATCTTTTCATAATCAATTACATTTGCATAACATCCATACATATGAAAGAAATCATTGCATTGCATCGATCCATACATACATTCTACACTAATCATAGCATAAGCATAGCATGATATCATCATAAATCCACATCATGACAAGTACAAATGATGTCACAATCAAAATATCGATCTCATATATATCCAAACTCTCAAAATGTGTTAGGGGTGCACTACTGGCACAATGTACAAAAGAATGAGCTCCGGAAAGCCATCAGAATCAGAATGGTATATCAGTGATAAAAAAGAATAGAATATATCAAAACAGGACCACATGAATCAACTCTCAGCGTGCTCCTCGGTATCTGATGGAGGAGGTGGTGGTGCATCTGGGATGACCTCTACCCTCGGTGCCCTAGCTCCCTCTAAGGCTGCCATGTACTTAGAGTATTTAGGTACTCTCTACTCAATAGGAACAACAACATAGTATGCAAACACATAATAGGAGGCCTGTGAGGTCTGATGGGTCACCTCTATCTGTAGTCTCCGAACCTCTGAGCGAAGCTCTACATGAAGCTCAGTGCATTGCCTATCTGCCTCCCAAAACCTCTCCTCCCATCTGGCACTCTGTACCTTCACATCCCAGACCTGAGCTCTGAGCTGTCTAATCATCTCTGAAGAAGTAAGAGGAACAATAGGCTCTGCTGCAGTTGCTGGCATCTCTATATCCTGTGCTGGCTTCTCTGGCTACTGTCCAGTGGTCTCTGATCTACATGCCTTATGACATCTAACCTTCACACCCAAATCAAAAGTGGTGTCTACCTGTGTGGGATCTACATCAACACCTGCAAACTGCTCACCTGCCAACACCTCATCTATCACATCGACACTGCCCAAAGTACCCCTCTCACCCCTGGATTGTCTATGTGACCCTGTGGATGTACCTATGGGAGAAGTAGAAGGACGAGGAGGCCTCATATGCCCAGATGATCTCTGCAATGGAGCTATCACTCTCTATTTGGGTGGTGTAGGATGCACTGCCTGTGGTCTCGGGCCCTGTACCATAGGAACACTTGTAACATCCATCGCCTCCTCCATGGAGGGTATCAACTCTGTAGGATCTGAGAATCTATGAATGGGATGATCTGCAAACCACACAATGTATCTGTCTGTCACTCCTGCATCGACAACCTGTGGCTAGTAGTCCCAATCTTTGCCTATAATGGCACTGTACTCCTCTGCACATAAGGAATAGGAGAGTCTCAGTGTCCATTCGAGCCTGATCTCATGCACAATGCGAGCATATGTAGTGTACTCTCATGGGGTATCCTATCTACATCCATACTGATGCCACACTCTACTAATCAAAAATCTCTCCAGAACAGTGGGAGAGCAGCCAATAAGTACTCAACTCTGAAAAAGAAAACTATATTGCTCCCTCGCAGTGGGCCAGACCTCTATCTGCAAATATGGCCTCCAATGAACAAAAGTCATGTCATCTAGACATCACCGAAAGTACTCGGTATGACCCATATGGACCTGTGTGACATAACCAACATATGCATATATCACTGGCTCTTGTGGCTGCCGCTGTGTCTGAAAAATTGGTCTCAATACTGGGATGTGCTCCCAGACCCATATTTGTAATACAAGAGCTCTTGAAGCAAAGCTCTTGCAATCCTGATACATGATCTCATGCATCTCTGAAAAAATATGTGCCAAGAGGCACTGACCCCAGGCAAGCTCAGTGGGTGTAGCCATAAGTAGTGCTACCATCGGAGCCCATCCCATCAAAAAGCCATTCTGCTGACGGCCTGGCATGATAAGCTCCCCGATCATACCCGTAATAATGCACTCTAAACGGTGCATTTGACCATATCACTGTACAAGGGTCTCCTAGGAAATGGACCCCGTCAACTGTGTATCATCTCCAAATAGACGCCTAAAGGCATGAAGACCACCCTAACCAGAACTCACATACTTAGGACACCGACTACTATGAAATGGAATGCACAGTATCCTATAGACGTCCTCTGGACTCACGGTCATCTTTCCAGTAGGTAAATGAAATAGCTGTGTCTCCGAATGGAATCTCTCAATCAAGGAAGTCAAAAGGCCATGATTTACCCTAATGTCGGGTAAATGAATCAAATACTCAAATCCACAGGCAACAAGATGAACCCTCATCAGGTCTGGAAGAGCGACACATAATCTCTGGGTAGCCGGGTATGAATGTCAGACATGTACATCTGGATATGTCACCTATATCATACAAAAATAGGGCATTCTCTTAGAAATTGGGTTCAATAACAAGTGAATACTATAGAATTTGAACAGTCACGTACTTCAGAAGGTAGGTCAACCAGTCAGATATCAGCATCAGGCATTAGAAAAGTCAAAATTTGGCCCTAAAAGTCAGTTTTCAAAACTTTGTTTTTCATACGACAGTCCAGACTGGCATCAAATATCGTACGACATTCCACAGCAGACCAAATGACAATCCATGGTCATACGACACTGCACCCGGGATCATACGAGTTTCGAGGGACCTAGTGAAATGTCGTACGACACAAGGGTCCCTCTCATACGACACTTGGGTGGACTTCAAATGACAAAGGAAATTCAAATGAAGTGTCGTACGAGTTTGGGTTGAGACTCATATGATTTTTCAAACATGCAAAAATTAAAAAAGCAAAACGTGTACGAAAAAAATTTAAAAATGCTAGGAACATGAAAAATTTTCATTTTCAGAGGGGCACAGAGGTCCACCTACCGGATGTCCATATTGTCGAGGTCTCTGGTATCTCCGGCTGTGCTCAAATCAATGCGAACTCACAGGAACACCTTCAGATCTTGCTGTTTTGCCATTTTCTCACTCACAGGGCTCCGCATAATTTCCAAAGTCAAATGGTTGAAATGAATTGAAAATGACCCTTCAGGCCTTTATATAGCATTTGACCTAATTTTCAAAAGTGCTCCATTTTTCATGAAAATTTCACCCCTGGCTAATTTCGACATTCTGAATCCATTTTCGGGATCAAAATTCAAATTTGAGATCATTTAATATGTCAAAATCATGATTTAAAATTTTTGGGCCTAGGATGGTCTACTGCTTGCATATTCGACCTTCGATCATCACAAAAATCCAGTATTCAACTTAACTGATTATTTTACATCAAACTATCAAAATTTCAACTTGGTCAACTATGGTCAACTCATGGTTTAACCTAGTCAAACTTGGTCTTTTGGGACCTCTAAACAATGCAAAATGCATTCTTGAATGTGTATAACCACTTTTCCAATCAATTAACATGCTTCTGAACTATCAATGCTGACTTTTCTTGTCAGATTTCAATTTTAATCCCGAAGGGGGCATGGTATTGCACATCATTCACAGTCTGTAAATAATATTCTATCAATCTTTCCTCAGTAATCAAGACAACAACCATGTCTAGTTACTGATTCATCAAAAAAGTCCTCATCGCTTGGGGCAAATCTATCATCACTTGGGGCATATCAGATTCATCGTCGATCCATATCAATCTGGTATTCTCCTAATCTTGTAAACTGTATCAGTTTTTGCAACCATCAGATCATAGTGTTCTTTCCTTGGTTCTTCAGCAACTGAAGGATTCGGATGTGATACCTACTAGTTCTGCTAAGACAATCGAGTCTAGAACCAGTCACTCACTTCTTTGCAATCCTAAGGTTTGGAATCAGGCGTTTTGACACTTTTTCGCAATCATAGGTTCATTTGTTGTTATAGTGAACATTATCTTTGGTCATTCAGGACCTATTATCTCCATATCAAATCAATATCAATCAGCTTTTGTCTCATATCAATTATCAATTTCAAACATCAGTTTCATATCTCTATCAAACACAGACTGTCCTTGAACCACTGCGCTTCACACAGTAATTCAAAGAGGGGCAAAATGTAATACCCCAAAAATGGGCTATAAGTTCATTAACCTCCTACATCTACAAATTGAATGAAATCAACATCGAAGTCCTAACCTAAGGCACATCTGAACATCATCGAATCTAATTAATTATCTTAAATTTTGCATCGGGGAATATTCCTAGCAATATTCTTAATTATCTTAATTACCTTTAATTTAATGATTATTTGGTGATAAATCACATTTATCCTAAAGTTTGATTAATTGAATATTTTCATATTTAATTAATTAGATTTAATATTTGCCACTTAATTGTTTAATTAAATTTAATTCTATCTATTATTAATTATATTATTTAATTTTGACAATAAATCCAATATCCTATGAATAATTGATTAAATTCTTATTTAATTAATTAAAGCAAGTTGTCATTATTTAATAATATAGTTTTTAATAAAAGTTTGATAAAATAGTTAATTAACCCATAAATTAATTATTTTATTTCAAAAATCAGTTAAGTTGAGAATAAATCACTTTATTTATTTATTAAATCATAATTATCCATGTGCACATTCAAGGACCAATTAAACTCAAATTGGAAAATCAATGCAAGTTGTTAGCTTTTTGAAACTCAACATCTTTTTGAGTTTTAAAGTTGATCTAAACTTCTAATTCGAGTTGAACTGTGCTTTTGCATGATTTTAGTCACTTAATTATCTTTATTTAAAAATAACTCAAAAATCAACCTGAGTTATTTGAGTGATTTATGGCTTTTTCTCATGCACCTCCAAAGCCCTGGATTTCTATAAAACCAAGGCTCAGCTCTTCATAATTCATCCACAAATTTGCACAATCACGCTGGAGAATCGGAATTGGGAAAATCAAAGCTCTTGCAAATCGAAACCTTTGTGAGATCAATCTTGTTTTGCATTCATTTAGATTCATATTTCATATCATTGCATAGAAAAATATAAAAAATATAGATTAATTGCATTCATATTTTATATCTATTTTCCATTCAAATCCTTCATTTAGGTGTCATCTAGGTCACTAATCTCGATAGCAATCTGAGAACATTAATCTCGCACCTACTAGAAGGCAGTAAATCGCTTGGTTAAATTAGATTTCAATTTTGCACGATTTTGAGTTTTGCTAACCTCTAATGTTTTACCGAAGTATCGTGTCTACAAATTAGGTACAATTTTCACACACACAATCATGAAGGCAATAAACCGGTGAACAGGTTGGCAAATGATGGTACCTTATCTAACGTCACCCAAAATTGGAGAGGGGAAGCGAATCTTAGGAGTGAGATTTCAAGTCTAATCAAATATGACAGAATTAATCACAATGAAGGAAGGATCACTTAAATTAATGATGGAAAGGACTAATCATTTATCGAGGAGGCTTGCTTGCAAGCTGAAGCATGGGTACTTTACACTGTAGACAATAAGGCATGATCAATGGGTTAATCTTGAAAAAAAAAAAAGCTTCGTGAATTGGAGAAGTAAGGCAGAGAAATCTGAAAAAAAGTCGAACCAGTGCATGAAAAACTAGAAAATTATGGGAGGGGGCCTGAAGAGGGAGGAACCCTCTAACTGTGACAAATGGAGATAGGATAGAGATGTGTGGAAGAAGTTGAAGAAGGGGGGGTCACCCAGTTTATGAAGAAGCTTCATGGACACGGCAAAAAGATTATGACATTGTTTGCGGAAGGCTAGAACAATGGTAAGGTGTTTCTTTGGGGAAAATCTTTCAAGCTTACTATTACTAACCTAGCTGAAATTACTGGATTACCTGTTGATGGAACCCTTTTTGATAGAGGTAATCATAAGCTAGGAACTGATGCATTTGCTATCTTTCCTAAAACTGTGGAAGAGAAAGCCCTTATGACCAAGGGGAAGGGGGACTATGTGGACATATCCAATATTGAAGAATTCTGGGCTAAAATTCTTAAGGCCATGATTGAATACTTTACCTTGGATGGGAGATATTCAAAAAATTTACAATTTCCATTTTGTTTTTGCTAATCACTTCAAGCACAAAAAGAGAATCTCTTTTCCTAATTACCTGCTAAGTTCTTTAATTAGTAGCATTACTAGTCATAGAAAAAGCTTCTAACCATGTGCTACATGAAGGGTTGATTCTCCTTATATCTAAGCATATTAGGGATAACATTCCAGACCCTATCCCCAAAAAAAATCATGGAGAAAAGAAAGGTGAAGATTGAGGAGGAGATGGAACCAGAGACGAGTAAGAAGTAGAAGGATTAAAAAAGAAAAACTCCCAGTTGCCCCTGACAAATCGAGAGGAAAGGGTTTTTATTGTGGAAGACAGTTGAGAAAGAGATGGAAGAGGAAGAGATAAGTTATGAGGAAAGAGGAAGAGGAAAGGAATGAATGGATTGAGGAGGGGAATGATGAAAAAGAGGAGAATAGTGACGATGAAGAGGATGATAAGGAGGAAGTGGAGGAGGAAGAGGAAGGAACCCTTGATGGCTCTTCAGAAGATGTAACTAAAGACACCCCTGTTATCATTGAGGATGTTGAGAAAGAAGAGGTTAGTACTATTCTGTGGAGGAGGTTTTTTATCCTCAGAATGTTCCTAAGGAGGGAAAAATGAATAATGCCATGTCTAAGATGGGGGAAGGAAAAACTAGTGAGGAGGAATTTAAAGATGATCATGCTTTTTCGGAGGGTTTCGAGGGTGGTCAAGAGAAGGATGGAAAGGAAGCTAGTTTTTTTTCCTTCAGCTAGTGAAACTAGAGAGGAGACCTCTTTAAGAGGGGAGGATGGGAAGGATGAGAAGGTCATACTAGAGAAAAATAATAATAAAGAGGATTCTGGTACCTTTCAGAGGGATGACCTTCCGATTAAGAAGAAGATCAATGTGGAGAAACAGGAGGAGATTAGGGACTCAAAGAAGGAAATGCAGGAATGGAAATCCATATCTAGGATATGGGAAAAACTATGAATAACATGAATACTAAAATGGGTATTATGGAGAATAAGTTTTTGGATAAGGTCAAAAATAAAGATACTAAGGATGATGGTACTGCTGAGATGAATAAGAAGGTTAAAGATAAGATGAAAGATTTAGAGACTAAAATCAATAACAATGATAGCATGATAAGAGGTGTCCTAAATCATAGAAATGAGGGTCTGAAGGTGACCATTAAGAATTTGAAGGTGTTGCAAAATTACTTGGAAAGGAATATGTG
>BSBK01009243.1:0-115000 GCA_027943335.1 Chamaecyparis obtusa | reverse complement strand
CTCTGTATATATGATGACCTTTTAACAAGTTTTAGACTCATTTTGTTTAACTCTGCCAACCTACCAGGTGCAGTTAGCTTAGCTAAAGTGGTTAATTCATTTTTTACAAGCTTGGTTAACATCATATTTCTTACTAAAGTATAGAATTTGGATTATTTTAAATTTAGTAAACTGGTATCCATAAGGAAGTATTTTACATATAAGTTCGATGCTAGTCTTTTTAGATATAGTCCAGGTCAAGACCAGCTAAGCTCATAGCTTGTTCATTACTAGATGATGCAGGTACATGTACTTCTTTTAAGAAAATTAATCTATTTTTTAGGTGCCTCCTAACAAATATTTTCTTTCCAGTAAGCTCGTAGTACTTGGGATAGTAAAAATATAACAATATATTAATGAGGATCTTAGCCAAAAGTGCAATTATTTCAGGAAATAATGAATCAAGAGACATTCTAAGGAAGGAATCCCAACCCCGATGAATGGACGAAGGAATCTACAAAATGAGAATCACTTTGGACAGGAAATAGACTAGCTGCTCATGAAATTTGTAATATATATCTCTCATGAATCTAATTTTGGATGGTATGCCCTCTTAAATTATTATGTATTAGAATCTAGACTACGGTCCCAAACAAGGCTAGAGGGTTTCTCTACCCTGCTCTTCCCTACCAGCGCCTGCACTGAGCGAGGTTTTTTGTATATTTGATTATTTTCTTAATAAAATATTGGCTTTATCCTTTTACCAAAAAAAAAAACATAGTGGCAAGGATACACATAGTCCTCATAAATGAGATACCCACATATGAATATATATCTTGTTGCAAATGATGATATTTAAGAAATATTTAATCCAAATGTTAAACTAATTTTCCCTAGATCAATAAGGATACCATCACATGGATTTCCATGGATCATACCATGAACATATATCTATGTAGACTAATTGTTGTGAGAAATTTTCTTACCACAAAAGGAAGTAATTACAAGTTTAATATGAACATAAGCTTTAACATGGGTTAACCTCACAAAATATTTGTAAGAGAGTAAAATGATGAACCCAAATTTTGTGTGCATCCATAAAATATCTTTTTATAATACAAACTAAATGAAATAATAGAAATACTTCAACTTTTTCAATTATAGATCAAACCTTTGATGTAGGACACCACCATACAATTATTTTTTAATAAAAGAAGGCACTCCATACCATCTTATATGATTCCCACACCCACACACACATAATATCTTTTGTACATTATATTAAAGTCAAATACCTATCATTACTACTTCCCTATTGACTATTTTTATTGATTAGGATGTACTTTATTATGAATTTCGGGCGAGTCTTCTTCCACCAATTATAATTTTTAAATCTATGCAATGTTATCCTTTTATTTAAAATTTTATTATAAATTACTTGTTCATTAAAAAATAATTTGGTGATTTGAATGACAAACACATGTATAATGTTCCCACTTTTGTATGTCTTGATCTGCCTATTCTTTTATTTTATTGATGAAATCAAAGTTAAAGGAGTAATACCCATATATTTTTTAAGCACATAGATATGGGGGAGGGGGTGATACAACATATATAAATGAAAAACTCATTCAACATTAATTACCATTAAATTTACTTCTTCAATCATAATAATAAATCTCAAACAGAAATCATCATTAGTGGAATTTACTAGTATTTCCTTAACTATGAACCTGTTACTATAATTGATGGTGATGATAATGTAGACCGACCAAGATTAGAGGAATACAAAATGGTAAAAAGGTTAGATCAGTTATTATCTTGTCATTGATGTCAAGCAATTGATTTCTGGTTTATATTGTGTTGCTATATCATTCAAAGTATGATATAAGTTGAATGAGTTAAGGAGAAGAATAAATGAGATGTTGTGAAGTTGAAGAACTTAAATGGGAAACTAATACAAATCAGACAATTCTAAGATTATGTTGATATAATTATTTTCTACCTAACATATGATTATGTCAATTCGGTAAGAAAAATAGTTTTGGCTATCGAGTAGGAATAAGTAATTTGGTAAGAGAAGAGTACGTTTCGGTAAAGGAAAATGAACTCAAGACACCAAAAATAAATTTTAGGCACCGAGTGAAGTTAACTAAAATTTAGAGTTATCCACCGAGAAAGGAACATAAATTAAATACAAGGATCAAAATGACATTTAATGATTAGCTATGATGAGATGGAAGGTTATGATGATAAGGAAAGTTAGCTGGAAAGATCTACGATCAAGAAAATTCAAGGTGATGATCTATGACATAGATCTAAATGGTTAAAATACAAGGAACAAGTTTCAAGAAAGTTCTTGTTCTGAGGTGAAGGTAAAACATGTTACCGAGATCCAGATACATTGAATAAGTTTTTGAAATGAATTAAATGGATAAGATTGATCAAAAGAAAACATTATAGAGCACATTAAGTGGAAAAAGAAAGTCCACATAAAGGATGAATTTATATGAACAAATGGTTAGAAAATGGAAGGGTTGATAAGTCACCGATTGATGCAGTGGAGAAGGAAAAGATAGATTTTGATTCAAAAAGAAGAATTTCATGAAGTGTTGAAGCCAATGGAAAGTGAAGGATTGAAGTGAAGATAGAGAACACACAAAGGATCTGATTATGTAAAGGATAATTATGAATCTCTAGGTCAATTTATTGACTATTGCTTATTTGCATTTGCAAAAGAGAAATCTCTTAACCGAGTCGAATTAATAGTCTTATTGTAAAATCTTTGCAAAAGGTAACATTCTAAAGAGGGTTAAAAGTCCTTTTACTAGGCCACTCCTAACTGGGTGAAGATCCTAATAGATTTGAGGTAAATCCCTTAATCGGGTCACACCTAATAGTGTGTATTGTAATCTTTAACTAAATTGGCTCTTAATCGAGCATACTTCAAAAGATTATTTTCTTTAGTGGGTGAAAATTCCAACAGTGGTTTTTCCCAAAGATGGGTTTCCACATTAAATGCTGGCATTACATGTGATGAATGATTATTGTGTTTGATTTGTTGATTGTTAAAGTTTATTTTCTATTATCGATAAATAAGGATTTGTGTCTGACTGAGTTGACATTGAGTTAATCAGAGAGAAGTTTTTGAGGTACTGAGAATCAAGTACTACTGATTCACCCCCTCTCTCTATAATCCAAAAATTGGTATCAGAGCTAAGTACTATAAAGGGATACATTTGAAAGACTTGAGTAAAAGATCTGAAGATGTATAGGAGAGAAGTACCTAAGTTGAACAAGGAAAGTTTCTCAACATGGAAAAGCAGGATGAGACTGTACCTATCTAGGATTCAAGAATTTTCACTGAATGTTTTGGATAATGACTATACTTCACCACCTCCCAGACCCATGACAATTGATTAGATGAGAGAAAAGTAGGAGCACAACTCAGTAATGATTGAAATTTATTCTTCCCTAACTAATGTTGAATCCAATAATGTTAAGGACTATGTTAATTCAAAAGAGATGTGGGATAGGCTTACACTTATTTATGGAGGTGATCAACATGTACAAAAAGCTAAGGTTGATAGTCTTAGAGGAAAATATGATGAAATAAGAATGAAATATGAAGAGAACATTGCTTAATATAATATCAGAATCAAGGAAGGTGTTAGTGCCATCGACTTTACCAGTGGAACATTGACTAATGAAGAAGTGCTAAGTAAAATTATGAGAACTCTTTCATCTAAGTATTCTATTAGAGTATTTTCTATTAAGGAACTAAGATCCACACCAAATAATGTTGTTACTCTTGAAACCTTAATCAGTAAATAGACTACATTTGAGCTTAGCAATTATGATAATAGTCTACCGACTATTGAAACTTCTTTCAAATTATCTTTAAGTATTGGAACTTCAAGAAGAGAGAGAGAGAGAATCACAGTAGTTCATGTGGAAGTGAATATGACAATATCCTAACCAAAGAAAAAGAACAAGAAGATTTGGAAGCACTTTTGGCTAAGAGACTACCGAGAGGTAAAGGAAAGTATAAAGGAAAATTACCCTTGAAATATTTCAATTGCAACAAGATTGGCCATATTGCATCTAGATGTCCTAACAATGACAAGAATGATAAAAGTGATAAGAAGGAGAACCGATACCGAAGATTCAGAGACAACAAAGACAAAGGAAAGAAGTCTTGTTACCTAGTTGAGGAAGGTGTAACCGATGATGAATATAATGATACATAAGAAGGATATGAAGTTGTCTATGATGGTATGATGGAAGACTCAGATGAAGAAAAGTATGAAGATGCAAAATCACTTATTTCTCATGTAAGTAAAATTTACCCATGGATTATTGATAGTGGATGTTCACATCATATGACTTGTGATATTGATAAGTTTGAGAACCTAGAAGAGTATGATGGAGGATTCATCAGATTTGGAAATGATGCTCCATGTCCCATTAAAGGAAAATGATCAATTATATTGAATGAGAAGATGAGATGTAATGATGCATATTGGGTTAAAGTTCTAAACTATAATCTGTTGAGTGTCACACATTGAACAATACTGGCCACTGACTAGAATTTTAGAATAGAAAAGGGAAGATTTATGGTACCAGTAGAGATATAATTGGAATCGGTGAACAATCAAAAGGTAACCTATTTAATCTTAATACTACTTCAAAGAGTTTCTTGTTTGTTAAAGTTAAAGATATTTGGTTATGGCATAAAAGACTTTGTCATGTAAAATTTAATAAGATGATTAAAGTGAGAGAAAAAAATAGAGTCAGAGGTCTACCAAAATTAAGAAAACCTGACAAAATGATGTGTAAGAAATGTCAGATTGGTAAGATGACCAAATCAAGTTTCTCAAGAAAGTCTTACTCATCTAATGGTATTTTGGAATTAGTTCATACTGACCTTTGTGGTCCTATGAATATACAAAGCTACTATGGAGATTGGTATTTCATTTTGTTTGTTGATTACTATTCAAGAACGATGTCAGTTATGTTTCTAAAAGAGAAGTCTGATGCATTCCAAATGTTCGAGTGGTATAAAGCTATAGTTGAAAATGAAACATAAAAACAACTGAAATGTTTAAGATCAGATAGAGGAGGTGAATTTATCTCTGGTGAATTTACTTTCTTCTGCAATGAAAATAGAATCAAAAGATAAGTATATACACTAAGGACTCCACAACAAAATGGTATAGCTAAAAGAACTTGAATAAATCTATAGTTGAGTGTGATAGAACATTGTTGATTAATAAAAAGGTTGCACAACCATTTTGGAGAGAGGCCATAAGTATTGATGTCTACACATTCAACTAAGTACAATTGAAGAAAGATACAAACAAGACACCTTATGAACTTTGGTATGGGCATGCACCAAATGTAAGTTACTTTAAAATTTTTGGAAGTAGTTGTTACATACTGAAAGATGCTATAAATGGAAAGTTTGACTCTAAAGGAGATGAGGGTATATTCCTAGGATATTCATCAAAGAGAAAAGCATATAAATGTTTGATCAAGGCTACTAACAAAATTGTTAAAAGTGCAAATGTGAGGATTGATGAATTTGCAAAAAAGAATGAAGAATATAGCAAAAAGGAACCAAAAGATTATCAAATATTTGTCTATGTACATGAAGGTAATTCGGTTGATGAAAATGAGATGAAACAAGAAGGAATTGAGGAGCAAGATGAGCCTCCACTGAGAGAGGAAAATATTGATAAATAGTCTACCGAGCCAGTATTAGAAAACTATGTCAGAAGACACCACTCATTGAGAAAAATAATTGGAGACAAGAATGCAAGAGCCATGACAATAAGTAAGTTTAAAGATAACACATGTTTGATTTCTGAGTTTGAGCCAAGATTAGTCAAGGATGCACTAGGAAATGAAGATTAGATCAATGCCATGAAAGAAGAAATTGATCAGATTGAAAAGAATAACACTTGGACACTGGTACTAACACCTAAGGATAAGAATGTGATTGGAGCAAAGTGGATTTTCATAAATAAACTCAATGAGAATGGAGATGTCATTAGAAACAAAGAAAGATTAGTCTGCAAAGGGTATGCACAAGAAGAAGGTATTGACTATGGTAATACATTTTCCCCTATTTCTAGATTAGAGGGTGTAAGAATATTACTTACATATGCTACCTATAAAGGATTCAAAGTTTATCAAATGGATGTTAAGTCTGCACTTTTAAATGAAATTCTTGAAGAAGAAGTGTACATTGAACAACTTGAAGGATTTTTTGAAAATTCTAACAAGGATATGGTATGCAAACTACACAAGACACTCTATGGATTGAAGCAAGCACCCTGAGCATGGTATAAAACACTACACTCTTATTTAATCAAGATTGGATTTCAAAGAACAAGTGATAAAAATAATTTGTATTTGAAATGTGATAGTACTAATAAGATTTTGATTTCTTTGATATTTTTTGATGAAATTATATTTGGAAGAAATGAAAAATGTCTATATCATTTGTTAAGGAGATGAGAAAGGAATTTGAGATGTCTATGACAGGAGAGATTAAATTATTTATTGGACTACAAATTCAACAAGTAGAGGATGTGATCTGCATAACACAATCAAACTATATCAAGGAGATCCTAAAGACATTCAATATGGAAGAATCAAAACCAGTTGGAACACCGATGGCTACTAGTTGTAAATTGTCAAAGGAAGATGACAAAAATGAAGTAAATAAGACACTTTATTGATCCATGATTGGTAAAGTACAATATATTGTTCACACCTTACCTGATATTGCACATTCCATTGGTATAGTTGCAAGGTTTTCTACCAACCCAAAGGAGACACATATGTCTTCAGTAAAAAGAATATTTGGATATTTGAAAGGGATTGAATATTTTGGTCTGTTATACACAAAAGGAGGAGATCTTGATCTCAAGGTATATACTGATGCTAATTGGACTAGAAATATTGATGACATAAAAAACACAAGTGGCATAGATTTATTCTTAGGATAAATACTAGTGACATGGTTAAGAAAGAAACAAAGTTGTAATTCACAGTCTATTGTTGAAGCTGAGTATGTTGTTGCACCTATGAATTATTCTAACATTGTGTGGATCAAAAAATTACTTGAAGGTATGCAAGAGGAGATTACTAATCTAGTTACAATTTATTGTGATAATACAAGTGATATTAACATATCAAAGAATCAAGTGATGCATTCAAAGACAAAGCACATTTCTATCAAATATCATTACTTGAGAGAGAGAGAGAGAGAGAGAGAGTACAAGATAAGCATGTGATAATGGAGTATACAAATTCAAAGGAACATATAGCTGATATATTTACCAAACCACTACCGAAGGATGATTTTGAGTATCTCTGAGATAAGTTAGGAGATCTTCCTCTATCTAATATTCAGTAAGGAAAGATGCATGCTACATCAATTCAAGTATTCAACAAAATATCTATTTTGTGAGTTGATGCTAATGTTCACTCTTTAGGTGAAGCCTGAAGTTTTGAAAATGTTTATGAGTGCAATGAGAAATCTATACATTTGAGGTATGAATTACTTCCTAAGAAATTTTTTCAAGAGTATGTATCTTTGGAATTATTGTCAAAGAGGGAGAATAATGCAAGGGGAGAAGACCACTATTGATGATCATAAAGAGGGAGAATATTATTGTTGATTACTAGAAGATAGAAGATCAAAAAAAGTTCTCAGAGAGGGATAGTAGAGAGGATCTATTAATGAAGAATATTGTTAGTAATAGAGAAAGAAGATAATCATAAGTATGATCAAGTAAAATAAAGAAGACGTTACATCTCAAAGGGAGTACATGAATGATAGTGAACTATTACCATCATCAATTGAACAATGAAGATTGTTAGTGTGTTTCCATCAATGCCAAAGAAGGAGATTGGTACTATAACTGATGGTGGTGATGATGTAGACCAACCAAGATCATAGGAATACAAAATAGTAAAAAGGTTAGATCAATTATTATCTTGTCATTGATGTCAAGAAATTGATTTATGGTTTATATTGTGTTTCCATATCATTTGGAGTATGATATAAGTTGAATGAGTTAAGGAGAAGAAGAAATGAGATGTTTTGAAGTTGAATAACTTAAATGGGAAATTGATATAGATCGAACAATGCTAAGATTATGTTGATATAATTTTTTTCTACCTATCATATGATTATGTCAAGTCGGTAAATGGTAAAGAAGGTTTGACAAGTCGGTAAGAAAAATACTTTTGGATACCGAGTAGGAATAAATAATTCGGTAAGAGAAGAGTACATTTCAGTAAAGGAAAATGAACTCAAGACACCGAAAAGAAGTTTTAGGCACCAAGCAAAGTTAACCAAAATTCAAAGTTATCCATCGAACAAGGAACATAAATTAAATACAAGGACCATAACGACATTTAATGATATAGCTATGATGAGCATGAAGGTTATGATGATAAGGAAAGTTAGTTGGAAAGATCTATGATTAGGAAAATTCAAGGTGATGATATATGGCTTAGATATAAACAGTTAAAATAAAAGGAACAATTTTTAAGAAAGTTCATGTTCCGAGGTGAAGGTAAAATATGTTATCAAGATCTAGATAGATTGAATAAGTTTGTGAAATGAATTAAAAGATTAAGATTGATCAAAGGAAAATGAAATAGAGGAGATTAAGTAGAAAAATAAAGTTTATATAAAGGATGAATTTGTATGAACAAATGGCTAGAAAAATGAAGGGTTGATAAGTCATCGACTGATGCAGTAAAGAAGGAAAAGATAGATTCTGAGTCAAAAAGAAGAATTTGATGAAGTGTTAAAGCCACTAGGAAGTGAAGGATTGAAGTGAAGATAGAGAGTGCACAAAGGATCTGATTATGAAAAGGATAGTTGTGAATCTAAAGGTCAATTTATTTATTGTTTCTTATTAGCATTTGTAACAGAGAAATCTCTTAACCAAGTGGACTTAACAGTCTTATTGTAAAATCCTTGCAAAAGGTAACATTCTAAAGAGTGTTTAAAGTCATTTTACTAGGCCACTCCTAACAGGGTGAAGATCTTAATAGATATGAGGTAAATACCTTGATTGGGTCACACCTAATAGTGTGTATTGTAATCTTTAACCATATTGGCTCTTAATAAAGAATACTTCATAAGAGTATTTTCTTTAGTGGGTGACAATTCTCATAGTGGTTTTTCCCAAAGTTGGGTTTCCATGTTAAATACTGGTGTTACATGTGATGAATGATTATTGTGTTTGATTTGTTGATTGTTAAAGTTTATTTACTGTTGTAGGTAAATAGTGAATTATGTTTGACTGAGTTGACACTGAGTTAATCAGAGAGAAATTTTTGAGGTATTGAGAATCAAGGATTACTAATTCACCCCCCTCTCCGTAATCCAATAGAACCAACTAGTCAAAGAACACACATATAGACAAACATTTACACAAAAATATAAAAGGGAAAAACCATGGTGAGAATATCTACTTAGATGTACTACCCAAATCTAATCTGACAAAAATAAAATGAATAACTTGTAATTTAATGTAGACACTAACCTACCAGAGACACCAATCTCCAATTACATTTGCATGTACCAACTTACAAGAGATGTCAATCCCCTAATCAAAGATCTAAGCACTAGATCAACATGTGAGACACCAATCTCATATATATTATATGAGATATGTACATTTGTAAACATTTGAAGTTGAATACTTAGCTTATCCATTTGATCAACATCATAACTTCCCCATATAATGATAATATTTTTAAGTGAAACCAAACATGATGATTAAGATTCTAATCTTTCAACGTCACTAAAAAATTCGTACATCAAATACACCTTTTGTAGAACTCACAAAATGGACAAACTAGGGATAAAAATAGATAAAAAAATATATGCATTACAATGATAATTATTTTCACAAGTTGTCATTGAACATGATTACAATATCTACAAGTCATCTTCAAATAGGTTCCTTAACTGAATGTGTAATAGACCAGGTTGAAAATCCCTCATGTTACTTCATGAGAAGAGACACACAATGTGTGTTCCAACATAGACTCATTGGCCTTGATGAATATCCTTGCATGACCTCCAATTGGCATACATTATCATTCTCTAGCACATTGATCTAGAACATTAGCATAGTCATCCAATTTTCACAACAAACCCTCTATCACTCCTCTTTTGTTTGCTAATTCTCATCCTTTGAAACACTAAAATATAAAATTTCATATGTATTTTTTTTTCTTAATTTCCAAATCAAAAGCCATAACTATCAACTGTAGTAGAATGTGGATCAAAATAATATGATAGTGCAATCAAGTGTGTTGGTGTTTCCAACTAAATTTTATGGTATTCCTAAGAATTTTCCTTTAATCAATTGAAACTCAAGATTAGAGGCCAAATAATGATAACTTTCTCACAAAATAAATAAATTATCCCACTCTTTACGATTTGTAAGACCTAGGCATGTGCACCTTGTAATACTCATGGATCTTGACAAGTTTTGGATAATTATTATAATGAAATAGATGAATATCAATATATAAAACCAAAACACACAAATTATTCCAAAATTGTCTCTATTCTAAGTGTATGCCATTAATATACATGTGAGAGTAAATTCCCTAATCTAATTCTATTCTAAGTGTATGCCATTAATACAAATGTGAGATCTACATTCAAGTCTTGTTTTTATTCTTCTATTCAACATTGAGGAAAATTACAAGCATCTTCTACATGAGTTTTTGGCCTTGTATGATTTCCTTTTGGTTCTTGTGTTGAGTCAAAGTTATTGCATTAACGTTCTTGATTACATATTAAGGGAAAATTTATTGGCATTATATGATATACTTCATTGTTGTCCTAATATTTACTACATGATAAAATTTCTTTCATTTCATTTATAATTTCAAGGTTAAATCCTAAACAAGGGCTTAACCAAGGCAAAAAAAATTCCCCCAAAAAAATCAAACAAACCCTTTCCCCCAAAAAAATTTCCCTCTTCTTGTGTGCAGGTACAAATTTGAGAAGGTACATATATGCAAACACAAATCCTAAGACACCATTTTTGTCACAAGTCTGAGACCTTTGCTTTTAGTTCTCTCAAGTATAGGTCACTTTTTTGTGACCCATACCTAGTACAGGTCTCCCCAAGTTGACCTATTCCTAACACTGATATTTTTATAGTCGAAAGTTATAGCAGTCAAGATCATGAATCTCAGTCTATTTACGGTTTTGACATAGTTTGATAGGGTTTTGAAAAGCTCAAAGTGGAATCCTCTACTAGCCCTCAAGGTGTGTATATCCTCTTTATTTTCCTCTTCCTTTCATATATTTTCATGTCATATATCAAATCAGAATCTTTCTTCATGTCACTTCCTTAGTATAGTTTACTTTCAAGCCTTCTTTCTCACTTTCATTTACATCAAGGGAAGAACCAAAATCTCATCTTGAACTAGATCTTGTATTTGTGTCCCTTACATCTCCTTTGGTGATATAAATAATATTCTAGGGGACTAAGGGTCAAATTTTGGTCTCCTTCCTAATGTATGTGTGAATTTGGTGGTCTACCATTGATCACTATTTTCCACATCACATTTTGGTGAACCCATTGCTTTCATGCTTTACCTTCTAATTGGGTAGTTAGATCTTATTTGAGTGCTTTCCTTGTGAATCATTTTTGTATACATTACTATTTTTTATGTTTAGTTGTGTGTTTCAACATAGAACTCTCTAAAATAGAGTTGTGTATGGTCACTTATGTTATCACTTTTCTCCTTACCTCTCTTTATCATACACATAGAGTGAATAATGCTTTCTTGCATTTCATTTTTTTTTTTTTTACTTCATGGACTTATTGTATATGGTATAATGAGGATAACTAAAGTAACTCTTCACTATAAGGTTTCTCTTAAGAATGTTACCAATATTTTATGTGTTTTTATTCTTCACATTTTAACTAAATGCATGTGATATATTGATCACGTAAGGGTCTTTGTTAATGATTCTAATATTACTCTTCCAAATGTTATTCCTCCAAATCTAAATCCTAGTCATCTTATGGAAAGTGATACTTATGAAAATGTTCAACATATTATTCATGATTCAGATGTTAGACATTTCATAGATGATTTATGTCCTAGACCTTTGGATAATACTCCTTCTTTAACACCCACCAAGGATGAGAATGACAATAAATAAAATATTCCTCCTACTATTCCTCTTTATGCTACACATACTTATTCTCCTCAAGATGAATCACCTTCTCCTTCTACATTAAAAGCTAATTATAATATGGCATATTATATAACCACTCAACAAGTCTATAAAGGCTTAGGACTTGGTATTAATGAACATGGCATTAAAGTTCCCATTGATCCTCCTCAACAAATCATAAAGTTGGTTTAGTCTTTATTCCCACTCCTAACTCTCCTCCTCTTGAACCTCTTCCAATATCCCAACACCTTGATGTTTATCCAACTATAGTAGATGATGTCCCTTTATCTTCTCACAATGATCCTATGGAATCACTTGTTCCTCATTTTGATCTTTGACTCCCATATTATTCTATAACTAAACCTCCTCTTGACATTCTTTTTCCTGCACCATCTATGGGTATATCTCATTTTGATGATCATTTAGCATTAGAAAAAAGAATCTATTGGATTCTTAAGTATAATCCTAAGATAGTTTTTCCTTATAGGAACTTCTCTAGAAGGGTATGTGCAAGAAAATGAGGGGCCAAAAAGTGGCGATGTGAAAAATATTCACTTTTCACTCGTCCAAAAGCGCATGAAAGCGCTTGTTGACTTTTTAGTAGGCCTGGGTGTTAGTACACCTGGGAAAACTTGCCACCAAAGCACATGCCTAATCAGGTACCTGAAAATATTGGGTACCTGATATTTTCACGTACCCGATAACTGTGGCATATATCCGGCACCCGCGAGCCCTATTCTTCATTTCCTAGCGCGATTCTATGAATTTCTAACCACAATTTTTTGATACCCGATATATTTTCGGATACCTGATATTGGAAACCCCAAATTTGACTTCGAGCATATTCGGTAAGTAGTTAATTGTATATTTTTATTAATTTATTTCATTTTCATTCTAAATGTAGTGTTTTTTTAAAAATAGGGTTTTGTATTTATATTTGTAATAATATTTGAAACTTAGATTTGTTTTTTATTTAATCAGGCATGGCTAACAACAATGAAGAAAATAACCCTCCAAATAACAATCCTAAAAACAATCCCCCATATCTAAACCCTAAATCTTTACAAGATTTGATACAAGAAAATTTGAACACAATACGAGGTTTCCAAAATAGGTATCAAAATATACCTACATTAGCTCCCATGCTTGCCACACTAAATACAATTGTTGGAAATATTGACACAGTCATGCAACAACATAATGCTGATCTTCATTGGCATGATGATATGCATGACCAATTTGATGACGGGCTTGACCATGATGGGATTGTGGCCCTTAATATAACTAAGGAAGATATAGCCGCCCTTTTTGTCGATCCTAAAATTGGAATACTAGTTGACCCCAAAAAGCCCAAATTATCAATAAAATGGTGCACAAATGAAGCAATGAGCACAAACTTTTGGGATCGCTGGTGGATGGTTTTTGATAAACCACCACATAGAAATTTGGAGGTCCCATTTTATTTCCTTAAAAAATTTTATGCTGAGTTTGTGCTTGGTCAACATGTTGATTATTGGAGTATGAGGCCCAACATGGGCATAGGCAGAGGAGCTCCTCAGACTAGGCCATCTTCCCAGTGCCGAAAGGCCACTACCTTTGTCCCCCCCACTGATGTTGCACCCCCTCCTCTAGTGCAACATCCTGATATCATTAGAGAGGCTGCTGAACAGACTATTAGGGCCATTCATTTACTGAGTGATCAGTTGATCACACAGACTAGGTCAGTGTTGCCTCCTATGGATGCTGCTAGCGCATCAACATCTCGTCAGAGTTCACATGTATGTGAGCCCCATATGTGCATTATGTGTAGGAATATGTGCCTTGGTCCGCTTACTAATTTTGATATATATCAGTTTCATGATATTAATGAGGGAGATACAGGAGAGGCTACTGCAGAGGCTGTAAAACCTCATGGAGCATCTACATCTCATGAGAGTGCTCAGGAGGTGTACGTAGAGCCATTGACTCCTGTTGATACGGTAAGGGTAAACATTATAAATAAATTTGTCACATGACTTATTTCATTTTAAAATAATTTATTTATTTAGATTAGTTTTAATGATTGCATGCACTTATGTATATATATTTTTTCCACTTATGTTCAGTCGATGACACAGGAGGAGGTGAGACAGGTGGATGAGTCCACACTTTCAGCCATTTCATTTGGCCTTGATGACTATACGGTATATTATAAATTATGTACCCATTAGTTTTTTTTTATATCATTTGGTGTACATGCCTAAATCTCTATCAATTAGAGCAATAAAATTCATACATTTACTAATATATATTGTCATCTTATTGTGTTCTTGCAGGCTACAGCCGACATCAGTGGGGGGCATGAGGGGGTTCCTTCATCAGGTGTTGACAAAGGAAAGGTAGTTAATTGTTTAAGATTAATTATGCATGCATATGTATGCCACTTGTGTGTAGTAATAAATATTTTACTTGCACTTTATTGTATAGGGTGTGGCTATTGATGATGTCCCGACACCGGTTCGGCGGCATAGGGTTACAGGCGTCTCAATTCAGAGTGATAGCCCGATTGTACGTAGACTTTTACATATTGTTATTTGTATTTTGTAACTAGGGTTTCTATGATGAAGTACATTGATATATAATTGACAATCTTTTTACTCTCATAGGTTACTCCGACTGTGAGGGAGGTCCCACGAGAATCTTTCATTTCTTTGTTGACTCAGCCCACTATTCTAGAGGAGGGATCACCAGATGTAAGTTTTAATTTTAGTCCCTTCGCTACCTAGGACTTATGCTAGGACACTTGATCGTGGTAGGCGATCGAGAGACCAGGTACAAATTTATTTGTATTCAGTTATAATTTTAATTAACTTAGTGTCTGAAAATTATGAGTTATATATATATATATAATATATATATATATATATATATATATATATATATATCTGTGTGTGTGTGTACAAATCATATAAAGTAAGCAATCTAACTTTGGTTTGAACTCATTTTTTATGCAGGATCGATCAGAGCCCAACACTTCTTCAAAGAGGCTACATTTTGATGATCCCCCTACAGCATAGGATGCAGTTTTAGTTTTGTGGTCATTTAGAGATGACACTTGGCACATTTTGAGATGGCATATATGCCACATTGTACACCTTAAAACATTGATTTTGTAGACATTTTGAAATGGCATGTGCCATATTTGTATATGGACATACTTTTGATACATTTGATACATATATAGAACATATTCATTTATATGTTATATTTGCGTCATCTTTTGTATATACATATTTATTATTCATGTTTATGGAATTGACTGGTGAAGTTATATGTTGACTATGATTATCATTATGATTTAAATTATATCTTGTTGAAGTTACATTTGTTTTTCTTTACTCTGGAATACCCTATTCATGGAGCTTATTATGTTTGAGGTTTAACTTCTTGTTGGTGAACAGATTTGTCTTCGAAAGAAATGCTTACAAAATGAACCTTAAAGCCCAAACAAAAAGAATCAACCAACACCAACAGTTGGGTCACTTCGCTATTGAGAAGCGTAAGCGCCCTTTGAATTATCTGGGTATAGCTCCCCGTGCAGGATTTACAATGAATCAACTAAACTATAAATGATAATGCTTTTAACCTGAAAGCAATAAAGGCTTACAAACATCTATTCATAAACAGGAGATAGACGCAAAGGGACTAATTTACTGAAAAGAAAAGGACAGTAAATGCTACAAATTTCATTTGCCTAAACAATGCATTACAGAAAGAAACTAAGAGAGAAAGACGAATGGTTCTTTCCAAATACACAAAAAACTATACAATAAAGTCCATAGATGATCATGTTGATGATCAGACGTAATAGATATGCATTCAAAAGAAACCAATATCATTCAAAGATGAATATCAATCAGAAAGTGAGCATCTAAAATCAAAGTTTTAATATGCTGACATATCCTTCTTTAAACACAACAAAACAACAAAGATTCTATTGTTCCTGTACATTAATCATTATCTAAAAATAAAATCCCTCTTTCCTTGCATTACAATAAAAATCCTAATCTATCCCTCCCCTGGCACAAAGTCTCTCAAGTCAGGCGGAATCCAGAACCCCCAAAATCTCCTCTACGAGCCTTACTTATTTTCCCCTTTTGGTTAGTTTCTTTCCTGTTATAATAACTAATTCTTGAGGATGTGTCTATCCACATCTTCTTTCTCAAATACATTAAAGTATCCCTTTGTGAGTGCCTTAGTAATATTTTGTTATGAAATTCCATGTTACTTGGCGCTCTACATCTTTCAAAATGGATCTATTCCTATATAATAGTGCCATTTGGATCTTATTGCAGTACAAGTGTTAATGCCTCTATGTTTTGATTGGATGCTTGGTGCTATAACTAGAGCATGTCATTTCTGGCTCTCCACAAACATACCGCTTCATGCAAGTGACACCAAGAAACATTTTGTCGAAGCCATCATACATATGTATTTTGGGATTTAATTGCGAGCACGTCCTCCTCAATTTTCCCACCCTGTGAACCTGAAGCCAACATCTTTGAATCATGATTGATGTCAACACAAAGAACTACATTATCATGCCTCATGAAGGCATCATTAGCTTGGTATTGAAAATCGCTCTTAAGTTTCCCACTGATATAGTCCCAGACCTCTATGAATCTAACAACTGAGCATGAAACAAGGTTCTATCCATTAGGGAAGATGTTGGGTCCTCCTTGACATTTGGTGTTGGGGCATTCTCAGGAAATGATAATGTCTTAATATTGAAATTGCGTTATAGATTATCATGTTCTGGAATGCCAATACTGTTGATGTGCAAAACCAATTCTCATTGTCATCGACCAGTCTAACCTGACAAAGCTTTGGAAACTTCATTTTTGGATACCTTTTATTAGTTCTACTGCTCCTATCTATAATTCCATATGTCATGCTCTGCTTGCAGGCATTCTGTCGAACAGTTTACATATACTATCTATGCTTCCAAGTCATAATTTTTATGGGACTCAATAGTTAAAATTATAACTGACCCTGAGGATGATGGCATGTCCTTGGATAGACAGTGGCATTGATAGCCTCTACAACCATTTTAGTCTACCTTCATAACCATACCAAATAGGACAATGTTTGCTCAGAAAAATTTCTACTTGATCCACGAGCCCCGAAAGATCGCTGCCCAATCGTGCTTAGTGCACCTTGGGGTCACTTGGGTCAAGCGTGGTCACGAGCATTTTGGTGACTCTATGGGAAGAATGGGGTTGTCATTGGCCTTTACCCAGCCAACCAGAGCTAATGGAGTAGATGGTTCGATGCAAGGTCAAATGGTTTGAAAGATACACTGCTAAGCCACTTTCAATTGACCCTGATTGTAAGTTTTGGCATCAACTGAGATCGCCTTGCCAAATGCAAATGAAGTTGAATTGCACAAAACTGAGAGAGGTTATTGTAGACCTCAAAAACATGATCTCATAGCACCTAACAATTTGTCAATAGCTCTCACAAGGTCCGAGATATGAGTCCTAGAAGATCACTGCCCAATCGTGCTTAGTGCACCTTGGGGTCACTTGGGTCGAGCGTGGTCACGAGCATTTTGGTGACTCTCTAGGTATAATGGGGTTGTCACTGGCATTTACCTAGCCAACTAGAGCCAATGGATTAGATGGTTCAATGCCAAGTCAGATGGTTTGAAAGATACGCTGCTGAGCCACTTTCAACTGACCCTCACTGCAAGTTTTGGCATCGACTGAGATCGCCTTGCCAAATGCAAATGAAGTCAAATCACCCAAAACTGAGAGGGGTTATTGTAGACCTCAAAAACATGATCTCGTAGCACCTGACAATTTTTCAATACCTCTCATGAGGTCCAAGATATGAGCCCTAGAAGATCGCTGCCCAATCATGCTTAGTGCACCTTGGGGTCACTTGGGTCAAGCGTGGTCGCGAGCATTTAGGTGACTCTGTGGGTAGAATAGGGTTGTCACTAGTGTTTACCCAGCAAACCAAAGCTGATGGAGTAGATGGTTCGATGCCAGGTTAGACGGTTTGAAAGATATGATGCTGAGCCACTTTCAACTGACCCTCACTGCAAGTTTTGGCATCGACTGAGATCACCTTGCCAAATGCAAACAAAGTCAAATCACCCAAAACTGAGAGAGGTTATTGTAGACCTCAAAAAAATGATCTCGTAGCACCTAACAGTTTGTTGATAGCTCTCACAAGGTCCAAGATATGAGCCCTAGAAGATCACTGCCCAATCGTGCTTAGTGCACCTTGGGGTCACTTGGGTCGAGCGTGGTTGTGAGCGTTCTGGTGACTCTGTGGGAAGAACGGGGTTGTCACCAGTGTTTACCTAGCCAACTAGAGCTGATGGACTAGATGGTTCAATGCCAGGTCAGACGGTTTGAAAGATACGCTACTGAGCCATTTTCAACTGACCCTCACTACAAGTTTTGGCATCGACTGAGATCACCTTGCCAAATGAAAATGAAGTTGAATCACCCAAAATTGAGAGATGCTATTGTAGACCTTGAAAACATGATCTCGTAGCACTTGACAGTTTGTCAATAGCTCTCACGAGGTCTGAGATATGAGCCCCAGAACATCACTGCCCAATCGTGCTTAGTGCACCTTGGGGTCACTTGGGTCGAGCGTGGTTGCAAGCGTTCCGGTGACTCTGTGGGTAGAATGAGGTTGTCACTAGCATTTACCTAGCCAACCAAAGCTGATGGAGCAGATGATTCAATGCCAGGTCAGACGGTTTCAAAGATACGTTGCTGAGCCACTTTCAATTGACCCTCACTACAAGTTTTGGCATCAACTGAGATCACCTTGGCAAATGCAAACAAAGTTGAATCACCCAAAACTGAGAGAGGTTATTGTAGACCTCAAAAACATGATCCTGTAGCACCTAAGAGTTTGTCAATCACTCTCACGAGGTCCAAGATACGAGCCCTAGATGATCGCTGCCCAATCGTGCTTAGTGCACCTTGGGGTCACTTGGGTCGAGCGTGGTCGCGAGCGTTTCGGTGACTCTGTGGGTAGAACGAGGTTGTCACCAGTGTTTACCCAGCCAACTGGAGCCAATGGAGTAGACGGTTCAATGCCAAGTTAGATGGTTTGAAAGATATGCTGTTGAGCCACTTTCAAATGACCCTCATTGCCAGTTTTGGCATCAACTAAGATCTCCTTGCCAAATGCAAACAAAGTTGAATCACCCAAAACTAAGAGAGGTTATTGTAGACCTTAAAAACATGATCCTGTAGCACCTAATAGTTTTTCAATATCTTTCACGAGGTTTGAGATACGAGCCCCAGAAGATCACTGCCCAATTGTGCTTAGTGCACCTTGGGGTCACTTGGGTCGAGCGTGGCCGCGAGCATTCCGGTGACTCTGTGGGAAGAATGGGGTTGTCACTGGCATTTACCTGGCCAACCAGAGTTGATGGAGTAGATGGTTTGATGCTAGGTTAGATGGTTTGAAAGATACCCTGTTGAGCCACTTTCAACTGACCCTCACTACAAGTTTTGGCATCGACTGAGATCGCCTTGCCAAATGCAAATGAAGTCAAATTGACCAAAACTGAGAGAGGTTATTGTAGACCTTGAAAACATGATCCTATAGCACCTGACAGTTTTCTAATAGCTCTCATGAGGTCTGAGATAAGAGTCCCAGAAGATCACTTCCCAATCGTGCTTAGTGCACCTTGGGGTCACTTGGGTCGAGCGTGGTCACGAACATTTCGGTGACTCTGTGGGTAGAATGAGGTTGTCACTGGTGTTTACCCGACCAACTAGAGCTGATGGAGTAGATGGCTTGAAAGATACGTTGCTGAGCCACTTTCAACTGACCCTCACTGCAAGTTTTGGCATCGACTGAGATCACCTTGCCAAATGCAAACGAAGTTGAATTGCCCAAAACCAAGAGAGGTTATTGTAGACCTCAAAAACATGATCCCGTAGCACCTGATAGTTTTTCAATACCTCTCACAAGGTCTAAGATATGAGACGCTTTCAACTGACTATTAGTGGTATGTTTGAAATTTGAACTGTGAAATTAATCATGATTAAGCTTGTTAAATTTGAACTGTGGAGCTTATTATGTTTGAGGTTTAACTTTTATAGATTTTTTGAGATGATAAAAAATAATATCCTTAAAGCATTACAAACAATAATCAAACATGTAAGAATTCAAACCATGCAAATGACATAAGTATATGACATGTAAGATCTCTTCTTGGCACTATTGGCCACCCATACATGATTTTGGTCATAAGTCCTTATGAAGAGTTTTAGGACATTTAACTTTTAAATTAAATTGATTGTTACAAATTGCCATTATAGGGTTCAAAAGATCTCAATTAACCATTAAGGATCCTTTTGTCCTTCTATCTCTGATTGGATCCATGGTGACCGTAGGCGTCTTCATAGGTGCTCCTGCACAAGTTACATTCCACATACAAAACCAAGTTTATTGACTCAAAATACAATGAAGAAAGGTCAAATTAATGTATTGAAATTAAGCTTAAAAAACTTAGAAAATAATGCACTAAGTTAACTTATTACCTAGTCAAGTGTTCCTGAAGGGTCATCTCTTTGCTTCAGGGTCTCCAATAGTGCTTCATGATCAGTAGTAGTAATAGTCCAAAGTTCTTTTGTCTTTGGTCTTCCTTGATGCTTTGACAACTTGACATTTGTTGCTATAACAATGTGTGAATACATAAGAATAGTTTTGTGCTTCTCATAGTCTTCAAATGTGGGAACTCCATTCTTTCTAATCATGTATGTTCGCAACCATGTTCCCGCAACAACAACTGAACCAGTAGGATATATGAACCCATCACCGTCTGTCATCGATTGTACAAGATTCTGTTTACCTTGTACACAACGTGCTAACCAATAATCTGACCTCTCATCATTCCCCTATGGTGCAACCAATGCAAAAACATCTCCTGGCTTCAAAAGATCTGAAAGATGGTCATAGTCAACTGAAGTGTCCATGTCATCATTTCTTATAGAGAGTGTCAAAGATAAAGGAGTCAGATGCTATGGAACCCATGTATCCACCCACTCACTTGACTCACAATGATCCCAATCATACTAAAAACACATGGGGCAAAAACAAGCCAACTCTCATGTCCAAATGGTCCATGTACTACTATTGGAGCTTCAGAATGAATGCATTTTTGAAGAGTCTTTCACTGTTTGACAATCCAATCTATCTCCTATAGTTCCCTCCTCAACCAACCAAAAGAATCTATGCACTATAGAATCAAGAGTCCCCCCTTGTGACAATGCTAAAGTACACCAATCAACAATAGAATGAGCATCAAGAAGTACAGCACCTGAAATCCTCAATTGCTCCTTAAGTAGAGCTCTCTTCACACACGCACTTGCTTCGTCATGCTCCCCTTTCCCATGCCCTGACTCAAAAAAACTCCAAATATGAGGTAGACCTCTCTCCACATGCATTCTACACAACCAATAAAATATTCTAGCATTCTTAAATTGACTGATGCAATTATTCAACCAAATGAGATGCCTATCCATAGCAATACCATTTTCCTGCAAGAAGTCAAAATAGTTCTGGAAACAATGTTGAACAAACTCATGAGAGTGAGACCTGTCGTCGCTCATATAAAAATGGTACTCTCTGATTATCTTTCGCTCATCTTTTGTGCTATTAGGGGAATGTCTATATGTGATGTGTACAAAAATAGCAACTTGAATCGAATTCTAATATTGAGCTTGAATCTCATTTTGGGGCTGCAATGTATAGTTCTCCGCAAAGCCTACAATGGATATAATAGTTTCAATGGGGAAAGTGTCCTTACATGTCTTGAATTGTTGATCCAACCATTGAGACTTGTGACTATGCCTTGCATACTTGTAAAAAAGATTTTTCTTGAAATCTGAGATAAAATCAGCAACATTGTATTCATTTGCAACTAACTCACATCTAGAGCCTTCACCTCCACTCTTCAATGTATATTTCACTATTTCATATACCTTTTTTTGGATGAGTGTCTTTCCAAAATTGTGTTCCAAATCCTCATGAAAACATGTTCTAAACTTGGACAAGCCACCACATTCTGAGCACTTGGCATTTAAGCAATCTGTTTTATAAAATAAACAACCATCATCTCTATGACATAAAAATTGATCTAGCAAGTCTCTTGATGATTTGGGAAGACCACTTGCACCACAATCCTCTAGCATTTCATTAGTATAGAAAGTAGAATGAATGGACCATAATAATTCATGATGCATTGAAAACTCAACATGATATTTGCAACAACATGTATTTCAAATCTTAAGGGGTACACAATAAAATGGCTTCACGGATTCAGAAGACCTTTGTGATATTTTCAATGTTGGATGTGTCTCACAAAAATTTTTATACAACATTGTTTGACTTACCTCCACATAATGTTTAGGATGTGGAGTGCGGTCTCGATTGCTAACTCTCAACTTCAAGACATCCTTCACGTTTGGTGACAATCTTGAGTTAGCATCCCAAAATTGTTGAATTTCATCCTTGACAACATCTGTTAGCTTCTTATTGAAATGTGGAAGTCTCCCACCATAAGCCCATGTATCAATTTGAAGTGGATCATCAAGTCTTTCTCTTCTTGCAAGTGCTCTACCCAAAGTTTTACGGTCTATATTGAAGTCAACACAAGTTTGTCTCATCAAACGAGCCTTTCTCAACTGATGACTTACTAAGGAGGTTGTAATAACCCTCCAAGCAACTCTCTTGTCTTTTTCTCTGCTAGTCTTCCCAATGCTATTGAGAGCATTGAAAAGATTCTTCACAAAAATGGCATTTCTCTCCATTTTCTTGTTCACACGAATCTTCAATTTCACAAGCACAGGTCTCATATTTTGCATCTTTAACAACTGCACAAAAATTTGACATTTCTCAACCAATGTCCTGTTTCAAAAAAATTGATCATAAAGTCTTGATGCCCACAACCTAATAGTTCTATGTGACCTCTTTCCTTCCCAATTATTCATAATGTTCTCCTCAATTTCAATTAACCATTTAGGTGTTCTTGAAAGCCCAAAATTTGAAGATTGATTATCTTTATTACAAGGGACTTCATTTCGCATATAATTTGGAGATGTATAACATTCATGTGGTTCTTGTGACATTTTCATTCCCAAAGTCTACATTTTCAATCTCCATCTGTGCATTTTCAAATTGAACATCCTCTTCACTTACAACTACATTTACGGGGTCACCTTGATTAATGTTTAACATACCTTCTCTCCTTCTTCGATGATTTTCCTTATCTTTTTCCCTATATGCCTGAATTTCATCATCTATCAACTTCCTCTTGTGTTTAGCCTTTCGATGACTGGTGCTTCCCATGGTGAGACTACAAGTCGACAAAAATCAAACAATGGGCCCTAAATCACAATTTTTGTTTTGCAACACATGAAAAAGGTATAAAATCCCATGACTGTCTATTCTGTGGGGACAGGGAATATTTTGGTCAAATATTGCCTAGCAAAAATTAGGTACCTGAAAATATCGGGTACTCGATATTCCCCGGCTGATGAAAAAATGGTGGGAGCAAATGAAAACAATTGAACTTTTACATATATTTATGTATATAATATATATATTAAAAAGAGGCATATGATATATATAATGTATATTATATATGTACTAATGTAGTCGGCTAAATCTTTGTATTAAATGTGCCTTTTATAGGTGCTGTAAACCATAGCTACGCAGAAATGGAGGCTTTGAAGAATATTTCACTGGAGGCAGAGAGAGACTCCCTAGGGGTCCTAACGCGTGATAAGGGGTCATGGGGACTCCCTAGGGGCCCTAACACATGATAAGGCATACTACGACCCCTAGGGAGTCCCCATGACCCCGTTTTGACAGATTGGAATGCTCAAGTGTGACTTAAGGGGTCCTACAACCCCTTAAGGCACACTTGAGCATTCCAATGTCTCAAAAGGGGTCACGGGGACTCCCTAGAGGTCCTAACGCATGATAAGGCATACTAGGACCCCTAGTGAGCCCCCGTGACCCCTTTTGACACCTTGCAACACTCAAGTGGGTCTTAAGGATTCTTAGGACCCCTGAAGACACACTTGAGCATTGCAATGTGTCAAAAGGGGTCACTGGGACTTGCTAGGGGTCCTAACATGTGATAGGGCATAATAGGTGTACACACTAAAATATGCACTTCTATGAACCATTACATGCAAGGTTACTCAAGAATGAGGCCTCACAAAGTGGCTCATAGCTCTCTATGCATGGAGTTGCAAGGGACTATGAGTTTTGCTCTCAGCTAGAGCTACAAGAAGGTGACCTTGCTAGTCAACCATACAATGAGAGATTCAAGTGAAGACAAGGGAAAGAGTGCCAATATCTCCAAGAATCTAAATGGAAATGAAATGCAAGTGCAACTAGTATGAATGTGCAAGACTAATCTATCAAATGAAGTGCAAACTAAACTATGAAAAGAAGTACAATAGATTCCAAGCCCCTAATTAAGCTATGTGAGATCTATTCTATTGCATAAAAGGAAATCTAATCTATGATGCCATTATTATGCAACTAAGAAAGGAAATATGCAACTACAATGAAATGCAACAAGTCTTCAATGTCTTCAAACTCCAAATGCACCTAAAACCTGCAGCATAACATTATCATAAAATAAGGATATACAAATGGAGGAGAGAGCTCTCCTTTTATAAGAAATGAGGTGAAATGGACCATGGAGATTAAGAGGCAAAAAGACTTAATTAGTGGTGGAGTTTGAAAGAGGAGCAATCCATGTGCACAAGTATCCTCCAATGAGAGTGAAGTGTTGACTTTTGAGCCTCATGTGAGACAAAAGTGTCTTTTCCCTTTTTATAAAATAGGAATAATGTTTTATTTGTGCAACTTAGGATAAGAGGAAAATGAGGCTTTTTATTTAATTGAAAAGGGAGGAAATATTCCTTTTAATCAAATAAAGACTTAGGATAAATGGTTAGCCCATAGGATAAAAATCCAATATATGATCGAAATTAGGACTTGATCAAGAAATTGATATTGTTGAAAATATTGATTAATGATCAAAATGATTCAGGATTGATAAATTGAATAAATGGGGCCCAAAGTCTAGGCGACCATTTTAGGGTGCATACATTTGCCCCTCTTTGACTAATGTGTGATCGATTTGGGAACACATGCAGTCAAAGAAGAATTGAAATGTGAGATCGATTTGGGATCACAAAACAACTCAGATGTGAGGTCGATTTGGGATCACATCCAGACAAAACATAAACAAAGGCCTTTGAACATGAGGTCGATTTGGGATCACATTCAAAGTAGGAGATAAGAATCTCAAATTTGAGCAGAAGCTCACAAAAGATGTCTGAATCAAGAGAATCAAGCAATTGGGGATGAGAATCCCATAGGTACTGCCCCCTCGGAATCGAAATCAAAATCAGGTAGAGAGGAGAACAGCGAATTGATAAGGATTTGATCAAATCAAAATGAAATCACAATTGAAGGTAAGGGTCAAAAGGTTAACCATTAGGCAATGAAACATGCCCCAGTGAGGAAGTAGAAGAATAGAAATAGAAGACTAGAAATAGAGTGAATGAAAGACTAGAAAATTTGAGAGACATGGAAGGAAGAAATTCCACCGAAAATCAAATTATGCTTCAAAAAGTCAGTTAATTACTCAGAAGAAAGGGAAAATTTCGAAACATGACTCAGATTTTGATTTCGAGTCCGAAAATGGATAGAAAATGATGTGATATGAAAGACTAGAAATGAAAGATATGATCAAGAAGAATCAAAAAATGAGCACAGTTGACCAACTAGTTCGTAGATGATAAAAAGGAAAGCTCTCTCCATATGCAAAGTGCAAAACTAATCTAACATGACCCTAAAAATGCAAGCTACTATGAAAGTGGTTGACTTGCAAGGTCACAATGCTTATAGACATCTAATTATCATCATCGAGCGTTATTGGTAGCGTCGTAAGATCATACAATGCACACTAGCGTAACTATGTGGATATGAATATGATCTTTATCAGATAGAGATGTGGGAATCTCACCTAGGCATCAAAGACATATAGGTCAAGATGACTAATGCAGTGAGATTACCTAAGTTTTGATATGGCGAGATTATGCTTGTATCAAGATACATGAAAGTTAGGATAACTAAAAGCATGCACTCGCAAAACAGTCAAGGATAATACCTTGTCAATCCATAGTGTCAAATGCTTATGATAGTTAGGATCAACAAAATATACCCACAAGCAGATAAAGAAAGAAAACATGGTCTTATTCCCTCAGTCTTCTAGCGATGCATCATCGAAAACTTCTCAGGGAGAGACCACTCATCAAAAGAAATCCTCATAGACAGCACACAAAGAAAAATAAAGTCATCATATCGTCAGTGAGTTGATTGTTTAAGTGTGTGTGTGTTGGTCATAGAGTCAGACTCTGAGTATCGCATCTGCACATGAGCATTATCGCATTATACTTAGACTATAGGAAAGACATCTAATAAGTGTTAAGAAACACTCGACGCAAGGGTAGTGTTGAAAAACACTGTTGGGGTGGTGTTGAAAAACAACTATTGTGAAATGCCCCAAGATACAAACGCACCAAAAGGACCTATGCAAACAGTTATGCCCCCTAGACAAAGACAAAGACCAATTCCAGACTAGGCCAAATAAGGTCAAGGCATGATGACAAGTGTCGAGGATGCATGCTAACAAATAGGGGTACAAAGGCCTCAAGTAGCGCCTGTTTCCAGGTTTTCACCACTTGGATTTATTGCAATTTTTTCTTCTTCTTCTTTTTTTTTTTTTTTTTTTTTGGGGGATTTTTGCTACCAAGGCGCCTATTGCTAGGTTTTCACCAAGGCACTTTTTTTTTTTTTTTTTTTGAATATTTTGATTTTTTTATATTTTTTTCAGGACTTTATATGCTTTGTAGGATTTTTTCAGCATCATATATCAATTTTTTTGGAAGTTTTTCAGGATCATAAAATATGTACAAAAGATGCCCCCAGACAGAACGGGCATCAAGGATAGAACTTCTTGAGGTGCACAATGTTGATGGGATCAGGGAGCTGTTCTCCATCAGGATCTGTCAGTAAATACGCACCAGTACCAAAAGCAGCTGTGATGACATATGGTCCAAGCCAGTTAGGTTCAAACTTTCCCTTTTGCTCTCTGTTTTGTTGGTTCTTAGGGTTCTCTCGTAAAACAAGATCACCTATTTGAAATTCTCTAGGGCGAACCTTCTTGTTGAATGTCTTGGACATACGCTTCTGATACACTCTGATATGATCAAAGGAAGCCTTATGCTTCTCATCTAGAAGTTCTAGTTCCTGTAACCTCATGGTGCGGTAATCCTCATCTGTAATCAAACCTTTGAGTGAGACTCTAAGGGATGGTATCTCGACTTCTAAAGGCAATATTGCTTCAGCGCCATAGGTGAGAGAGAAAGGAGTGGCTCCTGTAGGTGTGTGAATGCTTGTTTTGTAAGCCCATAGTGCTGGATTGATTTGTAAGTGCCAATCCCTACCATTCTTGTGCACTGTTCTATGAAGAATCTTAAGAATGGTTTTGTTAGAAGCTTCTGCCTGTCCGTTTCCTTGTGGAAAATAGATGGAGGACTAATGTTGCTTGATTTTAAACTTTTTGCATAGGTGCTTTAGGTCCTTATTCTTAAATTGACCTCCATTGTCAGTAATGATCTCGGAAGGCACTCCAAATCGGCAAATGATATGATTCAAGATGAACAAAGAAATGGTCCTTCCTGAAGCAACAGAAAGTGGTACAGCCTCCACCCATTTTGTGAAGTAGTCAGTGGCAGTAATAATGAACTTGTGTCCACCTGATGAGTTGGGATGAATCTGCCCAACCAGATCAAAGGCCCAGCGCTGAAATGGCCAATGAGAAACAGAAGGAATCAGCTCCCTACCCGGAGCATGAATCAGGTTGCCGTGTTTCTGACATTTTTCACATGACTTAGCAAAGGTGACTGCATCCATCTGCATTGTGGGCCAATAATATCCTGCCCTAAGCAACCTTCGGGCCATGGCAAGACCATTAGAATGTCCACCACAAATGCCCTCGTGGATGTCAGCTAACGCTTGGTTGGATTCCTCCTTTTCCAAGCACCTAAGGAGCGTCCCATCTAAACCCCTCCTATATAAATCACCAGAGATGAGGGTGTGGCGAGAGGTGTTACGGATGAGGTTTCGGTGTTCAGAGCGGGTGAATGTGTCAGGGATGATGCCATCACGAAGATATGAATAGATAGCACCATATTGGGAAGACTCGTGTGTGATAATGGCACAAATGACACGGCTTTCAGATGAGTCAAAGATGGGACGGTGTAGCTCTTCCACCAGGAATTCAAATCTGGATTCATGTGTCTCCAACTGAAGAAGTGAAGCTAATGTGGCCATGGCGTCTGCAGCTTTGTTCTCTGTCCTAGGGATTTGTTGAAACGTCACAAAGGTGAAATAGCATCTCAAAGAATCAACCATCTTTTTATAGGGTATCAATTTGTCATCCTTGGTTTGATACTCTTCATTGACTTGGTTGATGATTAACTGAGAATCCCCAAAGACATGTAATTCTGTGATATTCCATTCTATAGCCATTCTCAAGCCATTAGTTAAGGCTTCATATTCTGCAATATTATTGGTACATGGGAATAATAATTTGTAAGACTTCGGAATGTTGTACCCATGTGGAGAAACAAATAACACTCCAGCACCTGATCCATTTTGCATGCGGGAGCCATCAAAGAACATTGTCCAAGTGCGAGTAGTGGTATATAAGATGTGTTCATCTGGGAATTCCACTTGGACTGGCATACTATCCTGGATTGGAAAATCAGCTAATTGGTCAGCAATAGCTTGCCCTTTTATTGCCTTCCTTTCAACGTACTCTATGTCAAATTCAGTGAGGACCATCATCCATTTAGCAAGTCTACCCGTCAGGGCAGCCTTACCAAGCAAGTATTTAAGGGGATCAATTTTGGCAACCAAGTGTATGGTATGAGCAAGCATGTAGTGGCGCAACTTTTGAGAAGCAAACACCACCGCGAGACAAGACTTCTCAATATTATTGTAATTGATCTCATAAGATACTAGAGTACGGCTGATATAGTAGATGGCCCGTTCTTTCCCAGTATCATCTGTTTGAGCCAATAATGCCCCCAGAGAAGTGTCTGTAGCTGAAATATATAGGATCAATGGTTTCCCTGGAATAGGAGGCATTAAGATCGGAGGATTAGCCAAGTATTGTTTGATCTGATCTAGGCTCTTTTGACAATCCTTGTTCCAAACACAAGAAGCACCCTTATGCAATGTCTTGTTGAAGGGTTGCGCTCTATCTGCAAGCTGAGAAATAAACCTCCTAATAGATTGAAGACGTCCCTAAAGACTTCTCATTTGGCTGATATTTCGAGGAGGTGGCATATCTAGGATTGCTTGGACCTTTTCGGGGTCAACCTCAATACCTTTTGCTGATATTATGAATCCTAAAAGTTTGCCTGAGGTGACGCCAAATGCGCACTTCTTTGGATTCAATCTGAGTTGAAATTGTTCCATATGATCTAGAATTACTTCCAGATCATTGAGGTGTGTGTCCCTTTTTCTTGATTTTGCCAGGGTATCATCCACATAATCTTCCATATTTTTGTGCATCATATCATGAAAGATAGTCATCATAGCTCTTTGGTAGGTTGCTCCTGCATTCTTTAACTTGAATGGCATGACGTTCCAGCAGTAGGTTCCCCATGCACATGTGAATGCTATTTTCTCTTGGTCTTCAGGAGCTATTTTGATTTGATTATACCCCGAGAAACCATCCATTAGGGAATATATGTCATAGCCCGCCGTCATGTCCACTATCATGTCAATGTTTGGAAGTGGAAAATCATCTTTTGGGCAGGCTTTGTTTAGGTCTCTAAAATCTGTGCAGACACGAATGGACCCATCATGTTTGGAGACTGGTACTATGTTTGAGATCCATTCTGCATAATCGATGGCTCTAATAAATCCAGCTCTCAAAAGTTTTTCTAATTCTCCTTTGACAAGTAGAGCTATATGTGGATGCATTTTTCTTAATCTCTGTTTTACTGGCTTGACTCCTGGAGCTATAGATAAGTGATGCATTATGAGATTTGTGTCAAGCCCTGGCATGTCTGAGTAGGTCCATGCAAAATTAATTTTCTTTTTCTGTAAAAACTGTACATATGCCTTGGTCTCTTCATCTGATAAAGACTGAGCAAGATGGACTATCTGAGGATTTTCTTCTGTGTTTAAATTGACCGGCTTTGTTGGTTCAATCAATATTGATGATCTATCTTAGAAATAACTCGGCAAGTTATTAAGTACCTCATCCTTAGGTGCCTCAAAGAGGTTTTCACCTTTGGATGCGTCATTTCTTTTTACTATTTTTGGTTCTGACACCGCCACAAAGTGGTTTTCACCATCAGAACTATTTTTCTTTTTCTCTTTTGTTTTGAGACTGAGGTACTTAATATCAGGCTCTGTCATGCTGGTTGTTGGTTCACTGGTGGAAGAAGCCATGGGTTCGAGAGCATTCAGATAGCAAGCAATTTCATAATCATTGTGAAATGTGAGGAATGTGGGCTCTTGGTGGTGCTGAGACCAGTCAATCAGGTCAAAGTGAACAAGGGGTAAGTCAATGGTGGGTTCGATGTTGTTAATGCGAAAGGTGTCATCTCTGGTGACCATATAATCAGAGTTCATCAAGTCTTCTCCTAAGATACCTGAATTAGGACTCATCCTATCAAACAAAGCGTCATCTACTAAGGCGATTTGAGGAGGGCAATCCTCTAGTCTGACACTAGGATCGTTAGTCGCATCGGGTTGGGTACAATAGGCATGGATAATATCCACGTCTAAATCAATTGTTGCGTCTGAAAGTGAATCCCATTCATATTCATGGGAGTCTGCCTCTGAGTCATCATTTAGGCCTCGTGATGTAGAAGCCTCAAGGTTAGGAAGTCCCCCTCTCTAGTGCTTGTATTGGTACTATCCGTCGCAGCTAGGATAGTAACACTTTCCTTTGTCGATCTAGCAGTCACACAGTCACTATCCGTCGCAGCTGGGATAGTAGGACTATTAAGCATCAAATCTATGGAATCTCCCCAAAGGAGATTCGTTGAGGGCACCCAATCATCAGACACATCTTGTTGGTTGGAGAGATCAGGCGTATAATCTGCATCACTGTCACTGTCCGTCACAGCTGGGACAGGGACACCTTTCTTCTTCTTATTCTCAAAACCTAAGCCGACCGTGGACTTACTCTTTCGTCCAAAAAGAGCATGATCAAGAGGCTCAGCTTTAGCATCCAGCCTATGACTAAGGGGACCAAATCCCGGATATCCCATATTTTTAACCAGTGTATACCCTTTCCCATAAGTTTCAGGTGAAGGAGCAAAATTCTCATTATGTTTGTATTTCTCCTCGTGATATATCTAGTCCCTTACAACAACTTCCTCTTTCTCTTCTTGAATGGGGACTGAAGACTCAACAAATTTCCCAAATAACGTCATTGCTGATGACGAGGGCTTCACATTTGGGGAGGGTCTCACATAAGACCTAGGAGAGATTGACATTTTTGTAAAAGAATCAATCTTATAATCTCCCATCCCAAGGTCCATGGTCTTAAATTTCTGCTTGCATTGTTCAAGTGAACTGCTAGGATTGTCAGCTTCTCTATTCAAAGGTACATGTAATCCCGCAGAAATGTTATTAACTGATAGAGCACTGTCTCCAGGGATGCAAATTTCTACACCGTTATGGGGAAACTTAACACACTGGTGATATGTCGATGGGACTGCCTGCATTTCATGAATCCATGGCCTACCTAGCAAAATGTTGTAGGCTAGAGGTCCAACATCAACAATTTGGAATAATATATCTTTTTCTACGAGACCAATGCGAATAGGCAAAACAGCCAATCCCTTGGAACTTCTTTCTGCTTCGTCATATGCTTTGATTGTGATTCTTTTCTTTGTATCAATGACGTTCTCGAAATACCCTAGAGCTAGCAGCAAACTCAGGGTACAAATATTGAGCGCCGCACCCCCATCTATCAGTACACGCCTAACACAGGTTTTATGAATCATGACCTTGATGTGTAAGGCCAAATTATGTGGGTGACTAATGGATTTGTCATCTTCTTCTGAGAAGGTGAGGAAATGAGGGCTAGCCAAATGGTTGACCATGTTCTGGAATTGGTCAATATCTAAGTTATTAGGGACATTGGTTGCTCGCAAAGCATCCTCGAGGACGCGCTTGTGCTTAGGAGATAATTCTAAAAGCTCAAAAATGGATATCTGAGCGGGTGTACGTTGTAGCTGGTCAATAAGATTATAATTGGAATCAGGACCAACGGCAGATTTGGGAGGAGCACCTTTGGACACGGGCTGTTTAGACTTGCTAGTGCTAGGACCTTTGATGATAATGGGTGCTTGGGCCTGACCCCTAGTGACAGCATTGAGGGACTGGGGCATTCCTTGTGAGTGAGGACCTCTTATCACCACAGCGGGTCTTTCATTAGTCATAGGAGTTGAGTCCACATTATGTCCATAAGGATCTTTCTTTCTCACCATGTTGATGTTATTGTTAGCCACTTCAAGCATGTTAATCACATTATCAGCATGTGTGTATGTATAGTTAATAGCCGCCTTGCCATTCTTACTGCTAGAATTCTCTCCTTTTTCATATTTAGGCAAAGGCTCTTTAAAGGCTTTATGGTCTGCATTGGTAGTTAACCCATCCACTTGTAATTGTCCTTTCTCAATAAGGTCTTGGACAAGATGCTTGAGTTTAAAACAATTTTCTATGTCGTGTCCAATCCCATTATGGAAAACGCAAAAATCCTTGGCATCCCACCAATGAGGTAAAGGATCTGGTATTCGATGTTTTGTAGGATCCTGTGGGTGCGCCAAATTATGAGCAACTAATGTCTTAAAAACATTTGCATAGGATTCTCCCAATTTAGTAAATTGTCTTTTCTCCGTTTTAGATCTCTTTTGATACTTAGGTTTGTCTTGTTGCGTTGATGATGTTTGCAACTTCATAGCTTGAACTGCATGAGAGAGGTTAAGAACTCCTTCATTTTTGACCTGAGATAAATCAACAACTCCGTCGTTGACCACTTGCTTATTTTTGTTCCAATAGGAGTTCTTTTTGTCCTTGTTACCGTTAGTATTGTTATTTTGGCTATTGTTGTTATTTGTTGGTTTAGCCAAGATTCCTTGTTCTTTTAGGACATCCTCAATGCGACATGCCACCTCTACCATAGTATCAAAGGAATTAAATGGGATTTTCTTGACTTTATATTTGAGTTCTGGTATTAGATTGTTCACAATGATATCAATTCTCTCTTCTTCAGGGATTGTCCTTGGGTATTTCGAACACAATCACCTCCATCGTTGTAAAAAGGTGACAAAAGATTCCCCTTGATTTTGTTTAAGTTTACACAAATCAAGCATTGTGACCGACCTAGATAAGTTGTAAGCGAAATGCTGAACAAATCTTTGGACAAGTTCTTTAAATGTCTTTACTGGAGGGGAAAGGTTGGTGAACCACTCCATGGCTTGACCTTTTAAACTCCTTGGGAATAATCTCAGCAAGTAGGAGTCTTCACGGTGAAAGGAAAAGCTCATTATGTAGAATTGTCGAACATGGTCGTGAGGGTCACTAGTGCCATCATATTTGTCGTATGTTGGGAATTCAACTTTCTTAGGAAATTCTACCATCACCACACTTTTGTCAATGGGGTTAGGACATATGGAGTCCAAATGAAATGTGCTCTTGGGAGCCTTCATTCTGTCTATATCCTTTTGCATTTGTAAGATCACCTCATCAGTTGAAGGATTCTGTTTCTTGATCTGTTGGTGAACATCAAAATTATATGGAACTTTAGCGCCTTTGTTGATAAGACTTTCCAAGAATTGGTCTTTGTTTTGTTCCACGTATTGCTCCACATAGGCTTGAAAGGATGGTTCTTGTTGCATAGTCATGAAGTCCATATGATCAAATTTAGCATTACTGCCTCTATGTTGTGAGCCATGATGTGCTCGTTGGGAGGGTTGCTTTGAATGTCTATGAGACGACTGTCTCCTATGATGGTCATATCTTGAAGTCCTTCTTCCTCTAGGACTTGGGGATCATGAGGGTGTCTTTGATCTTCTTCGAGGGCTAGGGGAAGGGGTAGATGGGGGCGAGTTGATCCCACTATTGGCTCCCCTCCCATTAAATCGACTTTGGAGTTGTTGTGCATAGAGTCTATCTTCTTCTTCTTGGGCGACTCTTTTCTATATATCCAACAATGCACGTTCCTCTTCCTCTAGTTGTCAGAATTTTTCCTTTTTAGCAGCCTGTTCATCTAAGTAGGCTTGCTTCTCTCTCTCAATGCTTCTCAATCTTGTATTTGCATATCGAGAAGTGTCTTTAAGTGGGGAGGTTTGTCTTGAATGCCTTATTGCATTAGCTGCGTTGATATGGTGATCACTAGATTCGTTGTTCTGGTCTTCGTGTTGTGACCCTGAATCTAAGTGAGCTTGCTTATGCTATCTTTCAGCTCGTTGATGAGCATCAAAATACCTCACGTTGTTAGGAGGTGACCCGGGTGGACTAGCATGAGAAGAACCACCATACTCTCTTCTATGTCGTTGAAAGATATCCTCGAGAGTTTGATTCATGGCTTCTCTTTGTTGTCGGGTGAAAGTGTAACTCATGTCCATACTTGATGAAAGTGGTATGAAAGAGGTGCTCACTTCACTAGGGTTAGCTCCCAGATTAAAACAAACCTTGGATTCACTCTTAGGAGATTGGTAAAAAAGGGGTCCTTTTTCCTTAGGTTGTCGACGAGTCTTGATAGGTGGTAACTGGCTAAAGGCAACAGGGGGTCACTTCCCTTGATTAACTTGGTACCTTATCGTAACTGACATTAAAGAGAGATATTCTCAATGATAAGGTGACCTTTCAAAGTGTCAACACCAAACTAGGATAATCGAAGTCCTCTATTGTCCAAAGAGAAATGAAAAAAAGAAAAAAAAGAGGGCTTTACCAACACTGTCAAAGAGGTGCTTCAAATCAAAAGGGTGACTACCCTTGCACTTTTGAATCAGGAGGTTGGGCTAGGCCAAAAGATAATTGAAATTGAGATGAAAATGAAAGCGATTTGGACAATAAGAGAACTAAAATTTTCCCAGAATATAGCTAATAATTTTAAAGATGAACCTTGGCACCAAGAATGGCTTTCTAACTTGACAATTATTCTAAAGTGACTTTGTAAATCAAATGATGCTATCCCGGAGGACTAAAAACCAGAAATTTGGAGTCAAGATAGATCTCAAATGTCAGGGTGAGAAGCCTGCTCTAAGACCTAGCCTAATTGACAGCAGTTGAAACTGACCAAAATTTAAGCACGGCAAAAATAAACCAGGCGATATACTCCAGGCTACTGGGGTGATAAACCTATACCCGTGCGATACTTCACCCTAAGCTAGGCGATACTTCTTAATACTGGCAGGCGATATACTCCAGGCAGGCCGGGCGATAGTCCGTCAGGGGTGAACTATCGCGCGATATTTCTCTTCAAAGGGGGCGATATTTCTAGCATGCGCGAAGTATCACGCGATACTTCGCCTTACAGGGCGCGATACTGTTACAGAATTATTTAACTCTTGACCAGAATTGTGTGAAATTTGCATTTTTGGGTCTGTTTGGTCAAAATTTCCAGTCTGAGGGTTGATGTTTTCAATTTCAGTCACGGTATCGACAAAATTTCAGTAGGTTTGCAAACAGCAAGGGATCAAAACATGGTCTCAAACACTTGAAACAAGGGCAAAAGCAACCTTGCCAAGACAAACACTTGTGATATCAAAATTGAAACAACACCCTATGAATACTACCGATTGTTTGTATGTAAGAACATTTGCACTGGTATCACACAATCGAAAACACTTCAAGAAAATCTATCCTAGAAAGTCAAGGCTCAATACTTACCAACTTAGTCCACAACTTGATGCCCCCTCACCTCACACCAAGTGGTTACCCACAAGAGATGTTGGCTTTGTCATGGAAATGTCAAATGACACAACCAAAGGGACATATGGTGAGTATCTTAAGGTGATCCGGGTAAACCACTTGGATCAATCTTTGCACTAAGAAGATAAGTGGCTAAAAGAGGGTGGCTTCTATCTAATGGCTCTTAATAAGGATTTCCGTTCACAACACCCCTCTTGCTCCTCATAAAAGACTAGGACCTTGCAGCCTCAAGAGTACCTTAAGCATTCTTGTTCAATGTTTTCCTCATGGTCGCAATCCCATGAGCTACTCACATCAAACGAAGACAAGTGTTATGTCTATCAAGGTTTTTGGTGTCCTTGATAGCCTTGAGATTATAGTGAGTTGGAATCACTTGCCACCAAGGAGAATGATGACAAGGTTGTCCCCACTTGAGTCGTTCCTCTTGATTGCTCAAGAGCAGGCCCACTAAAAGGTTCCTAAACTAAACAAAAATGGATCAAATCTTGAGGTTCAAGGTTTTTGATTCACCACAAGGGTGAAGAGCATACTCCCCTATCTCAAGAATCTCTCCCAAACACACCAAGCAAAGAGTTTAATTACCCCCTTGCTTCCAAAACCTTAAGATGGGTCAAGATTTTCTGATTCACCTAAAGGTGAAGAGCATACTTCTCCTACCACCTCAAGATCCCTTTCACAAGGTATTAAGATTCCTAATACAATTAGTAAATGCCACAAATGAAAGGAAAATAAATAACAAGCAAGAAATGAAATTTTTTTTTTATTTTTTTTTTATGCTTGGGCAGCCCTGCAAAAACTGTTAGTAGCCCTCTTTGACATACGTTTTTAGCAATTTTCAAGCAAAGGAGAGCACCTACAAACACAACTTCTTAGACCCACAATGTTAGCAAAATCAAAATCCAAATGTAAATGTGCAATAATCTGATGGATTCAAGCTAAAAGATGCAGGTTAGACCTATCTAAACAAAGCAAAATAAAATAGCAAGCTAAAATAATCAAATTCGAACAAGAAAACTGAAAACGCAAGTCTCTGCCAGATCAGGCGATATTTCTCAGACTTCAACAGTATCGCGCGATACAGTTTCCTATAGTTGGGCGATACTTCTCAGTCGCACGATACTTCGCACAATGACAGGCGATACTTCACCCGATGTCAGGCGACAGAAGTCAATATAGTCGTGCGATACTTTTTTCGCGTGAACTATCGCACCAAGACAGGAAGTATATCGCGTGATGTTTCTGAGAAGTGTCGCGCGATAATCTGAGAAAAAAACCAGAGAACGCAGATTTTTCCAAAAATTAATCTGAAAATGACGAAAAATGCATCAAATGAAAGGACAAAGCTATCTACTTTGCCCCACGGTGGGTGCCAAAAATGTACACACTAAAATATGCACTTCTATGAACCATTAGATGCAAGGTTACTCAAGAATGAGGCCTCACAAAGTGGCTCATAGCTCTCTATGCATGGAGTTGCAAGGGACTATGAGTTTTGCTCTCAGCTAGAGCTACAAGAAGGTGACCTTGCTAGTCAACCATACAATGAGAGATTCAAGTGAAGACAAGGGCAAGAGTGCCAATATCTCCAAGAATCTAAATAGAAATGAAATGCAAATGCAACTAGTATGAATGTGCAAGACTAATCTATCAAATGAAGTGCAAACTAAACTATGAAAAGAAGTACAATAGATTCCAAGCCCCTAATTAAGCTATGTGAGATCTATTCTATTGCATAAAAGGAAATCTAATTTATGATGCCATTATTATGCAACTAAGAAAGGAAATATGCAACTACAATGAAATGCAACAAGTCTTCAATGTCTTCAAACTCCAAATGCACCTAAAACTTGCAGCATAACATTATCATAAAACAAGGATATGCAAATGGAGGAGAGAGCTCTCCTTTTATAAGAAATGAGGTGAAATGGACCATGGAGATTAAGAGGCAAAAAGACTTAATCAGTGGTGGAGTTTGAAAGAGGAGCAATCCATGTGCACAAGTATCCTCCAATGAGAGTGAAGTGTTGACTTTTGAGCCTCATGTGAGACAAAAGTGTCTTTTCCCTTTTTATAAAATAGGAATAATGTTTTATTTGTGCAACTTAGGATAAGAGGAAAATGGGGCTTTTTATTTAATTGAAAGGGGAGGAAATATTCCTTTTAATCAAAGAAAGACTTAGGATAAATGGTTAGCCCATAGGATAAAAATAATCTATGACTTATTATTTTATTATTTTATAAAAATCGCGTTTCAAAATCTTCCCCCCTTCTGCGCAGTTGGCTGATCTTTTGAGGCCTAATCTTTTAATCTTTGTTGGGGCATTGTCGTTTCTTCATTTCCATGTCTTCCAAACTTCTAGTCTTTCATTCATCTTCATTCCACTCCCTCATTTCTTATGTTTGATTGCATCTTTTCAGTCAGGCTGGGGCATGTTCTATTGCCTAATGGTTAACCTATTTGACCCTTACATTCGATTATGATTTGATCAACCTTATCAATTTTCTGTCTCCCCTCTACTTGATTGAGGGGTTGTAGGACCCCTTAAGGAAAACTTGAGCATTCCAATGTGTCAAAAGGGGTCAGGGGGACTCCCTAGGGGTCCTAACACGTACTAGGACCCCTAGGGAGTCCCCGTGACCCCTTTTGACACATTGGAACACTTAAGTGTGTCTTAAGGGGTCCTTTTGACACATTGGAATGCTCAAGTGTGTCTTAAGGGGTCCTAAAACTTCAATTGTGTCAAAAGGGGACCCCTTAAGACACACTTGAGTATTCCAATGTGTCAAAATGGGTCACGATGACTCCCTAGGGGTCCTAACACATGATAAGGCATACTAGGACCCCTAGGGAGTCCCCGTGACCCCTTTTGACACATTGGAACTCTCAAGTGTGCCTTGAGGGGTCCTACAACCCCTTAAAGAACACTTGAGCATTCCAATGTGTCGAAAGGGGTCACGGGGACTCCCTAGGGGTCCTAACGCGTGATAAGGCCTACTAGGACCCCTAGGGAGCCCCCGTGACCCCTTTTGACACATTGGAATGCTCAAGTTTGTCTTAAGGGGTCTTAGGACCCCTTAAGACAAACTTGAGCATTCCAATGTGTCAAAAGGGGTCATAGGGGCTCCCCTAAGACCCCTTAAGACAAACTTGAGCATTCCAATGTGTCAAAAGGGGTCGCAGGGGCTCCCTAGGGGTCCAAACACATGATAAGGCGTAGTAGGACCCCTAGGGAGCCCCTATGGCCCCTTTTGACACATTGGAATGCTCAAGTTTGTCTTAAAGGGTCCTAAGACCCCTTAAGACAAACTTGAGCATTCCAATGTCTCAAAAGGGGTCACGGGGGCTCCCTAGGGGTCCTAACGCGTGATAAGGCATACTAAAACCCCTAGGGAGCCCCCGTGACTCTTTTTGACACATTGGAATGCTCAAGTTTTTCTTAAGGGGTCCTTATACCCCTTAAGACAAACTTGAGTGTTCCAATGTGTCAAAAGGGGTCACGGGGGCTCCCTAGGGGTTCTAACACGTGATAAGGTGTACTAGGACCCCTAGGGAGCCCCCGTGACCCCTTTTGACACATTGGAATGCTCAAGTGTGCCGTAAGGGGTTGTAGGACCCCTTAAGGAACACTTGAGCATTCCAATGTGTAAAAAGGGGTCACGGGGGCTCCCTAGGGGTCCTAGTATGCCTTATCATGTGTTAGGACCCCTAAGGAGCCCCCGTGACCCCTTTTGACACATTGGAATGCTCAAGTTTGTCTTAAGGGGTCCTAAGACCCCTTAAGACAAACTTGAGCATTCCAATGTGTCAAAAGGGGTCACAGGGGCTCCCTAGGGGTCCTAACGCATGATAAGGCGTACTAGGACCTCTAGGGAGCCCCCGTGACCCCTTTTGACACATTGGAATGCTCAAGTTTGTCTTAAGGGGTCTTAGGACCCCTCAAGACAAACTTGAGCATTCCAATGTGTCAAAAGGGGTCACGGGGGCTCCCTAGGGGTTCTAACACGTGATAAGACATACTAATACCCCTAGGGAGTCCCTGTGACCCCTTTTGACACATTGGAATGCTCAAGTGTGCCTTGAGGGGTCGTAGGACCCCTTAAAGCACACTTGAGCATTCCAATGTGTCAAAAGGGGTCACAGGGACTCCCTAGGGGTCCTAACATGTGCTAAGGCATACTAGGACCCCTAAGGAGCCCCCGTGACCCTTTTTGACACATTGGAATGCTCAAGTTTGTCTTAAGGGGTCTTAGGACCCCTTAAGACAAACTTGAGCATTCCAATGTGTCAAAAGGGGTCATGGGGGCTCCCTAGGGGTCCTAACACATGATAAGACATACTAGGACCCCTAGGGAGACCCCGTGACCCCTTTTGACACATTGGAATGCTCAAGTGTGCCTTAAGGGGTCTTAAGACCCCTTAAGGCACACTTGAGCATTCCAATGTGTCAAAAGGGGTCACGGCGTCTCCCTAGGGGTCCTAACGCATGATAAGGCATACTAGGACCCCTAGGGAGTCCCCATGACCCCTTTTGACACATTGGAATGCTCAAGTGTGCCTTAAGAGGTCCTACGAACCCTTAAAGAAAACTTGAGCATTCCAATGTGTCAAAAGGGGTCATGAGGACTCCCTAGGTGTCCTAACACATGATAAGGTGTACTAGGACCCCTAGGGAGTCCCTGTGACCCCTTTTGACACATTGCAATGCTCAAGTGTGTCTTAAGTGGTCTTAGGACCCTTAAAGACACACTTAAGTGTTACAATGTGTCAAAAGGGGTCACTGGGACTCGCTAGGGGTCCTAACGTGTGATAAGGCATACTAGGACCCCTAAGGAGTCCCCGTGACCCCTTTTGACACATTGGAACACTCAAGTGTCCCTTAAGGGGTCCTTTTGTCATAGGACCCCTTAAGGCACACTTGAGCATTCCAATGTGTCAAAAGGGGTCAGGGGGACTCCCTAGGGGTCCTAACATGTACTAGGACCCCTAGCGAGTTCTCGTGACCCCTTTTGACACATTGGAATGCTCAAGTGTGTCTTAAGGGGTCCTTTTGACACATTGGAATGCTCAAGTGTGTCTTAAGGGGTCCTACAACCCCTTAAGACACACTTGAGCATTCAATTGTGTCAAAAGGGGACCCCTTAAGACACACTTGAGTGTTCCAATGTATCAAAAGCGGTCACGATGACTCCCTAGGGGTCTTAACATATGATAAGGCATACTAGGACCCCTAGGGAGTCCCCATGACCCCTTTTGACACATTGGAATGCTCAAGTGTGCCTTAAGGGGTGCTACAACCCCTTAAGACACACTTGATCATTCCAATCTATCAAAAGGGGTCACGGGGACTCCCTAGGGGTCCTAACGCGTGATAAGGCATACTAGGAACCCTAGGGAGTCCGCATGACCCCTTTTGACACATTGGAATGCTCAAGTGTGCTTTAAGGGGTCACTACGACCCCTTAAGACACACTTGAGAATTTGAAGTATGTCTTAAGGGGTCCTACGACCCCTTAAGGCACACTTGAGCAATCCAATATGTCAAAAGGGGTCACGGGGACTCCCTAGGGGTCCTAACACGTAATAAGGCATACTAGGACCCCTAGGGAGTTTCCATGACCCCTTTTGACACATTGGAATGCTCAAGTGTGTCTTAACGGGTCCTATGACCCCTTAAGACACACTTGAGCATTCCAATGTGTCAAAAGGGGTCATGATGACTCCCTAGGGGTCCTAGTACGCTTTATCATGCATTAGGACCCCTAGGGAGTCCCCGTGACCCCTTTTGACACATTGGAATGCTCAAGTGTGTCTTAAGGGGTTGTAGGATCCCTTAAGACACACTTGAGCATTCCAATGTGTCAAAAGGGGTCACGGGGACTCCCTAGGGGTCCTAGTAGGCCTTATCACGTGTTAGGACCCCTAGGGAGTCCCCGTGACCCCTTTTAAAATATTGGAATGCTCAAGTTTGTCTCAAGGGGTCGTAGGACCCCTTGAGACAAACTTGAGCATTCTAATATTTCAAAAGGGGTCACGGGGACTCCCTAAGGGTCCTAACGTGTGATAAGGCATACTAGGACCCCTAGGGAGTCCCCGTGACCCCTTTTCACACATTTGAATGCTCAAGTGTGTCTTAAGGGGTCCTACAACCCCTTAAGACACACTTGAGCATTCTAATGTGTCAAAAGAGATCACTACGACCCCTTAAGACACACTTGAGCATTCCAATGTGTCAAAAGGGGTCACAGGGACTCCCTAGGGGTCCTAACATGTGATAAGGCATACTAGGACCCCTAGGGAGTTATTGTGACCCCTTTTGACACATTGGAATGCTCTAGTGTGTCTTCAAGGGTCCTACAACCCCTTAAGACACACTTGAGCATTCCAATGTGTCAAAAGGGGTCACAGGGACTCTCTAGGTTTCCTAACATGTGATAAGGTGTACTAGGACCCCTAGGGAGTCCCTGTGACCCCTTTTGACACATTGCAACACTCAAGTGTGTCTTAAGGTGTCTTAAGACCCCTAAAGACACAATTGAGCATTGCAATGTGTGAAAAGGGGTCACTGGGACTCACTAGGGGTCCTAACATGTGATAAGGCATACTAGGACCCCTAGGGAGTCCCCATGACCCCTTTTGACACATTGGAATGCTCAAGTGTGTCTTAAGGGGTCCTATGACCCCTTAAGACACACTTGAGTGTTCCAATGTGTCAAAAGGGGTCACAGGGACTCCGTAGGGGTCCTAACATGTGATAATATGTATTAGGACCCCTATGGAGTCCCTATGACCCCTTTTGACACATTGTAACACTCAAGTGTGTCTTAAGGGGTCGTACGACCCCTTAAAACACACTTGAGCATTCCAATGATCCGTTAAGACACATTTGAGTATTCCAATGTGTCAAAAGGGGTCACGAGGACTCCCTAGAGGTCCTAACATGTGATAAGGTGTACTAGGACCCCTAGGGAGTCCCCGTGACCCCTTCTGACACATTGCAATGCTCAAGTGTGTCTTAAGGGGTCTTAGGACCCCTGAAAACACTCTTGAGTGTTGCAATATTTCAAAAGGGGTTACCGGGACTCGCTAGGGGTCCTAATGCATGATAAGGCATACTAGGACCCCTAGGGAGTCCTCGTGACCCCTTTTGACACATTAGAATGCTCAAGTGTGCCTTCAGGGGTCACATTAAGGCACACTTGAGCGTTCCAATGTGTCAAAAGGGGTCACGGGGACTCCCTAGGGGTCTTAACATGTGATAAGGCATTAGAACCCCTAATGAGTCCTTGTGACCCCTTTTGACACATTCGAATGCTCAAGTGTGTCTTAAGGGGTCCTAAGACCCCTTAAGACACACTTGAGCATTCCAATGTGTCAAAAGGGGTCAAGGGGACTTCCTAGGGGTCCTAACGCGTGATAAGGCATACTAAGACCCCTTGGGATTCCCGATGACCCAGATGAGATGTTAGTGAATGACTTAGATTGCTAATACTACTCTTCCACCAGATCCAGATTTCAACCCTTTTGTGGATCTATAGGTTCAATTGCAAGCCCATAGAATTGGCCAAGAGAAAAATGTGATTGTATATCAACTGATTACAAAATGTTCAGTTGAGGAGAAAATATTGCAACGATCAAGAAGAAAGTTGGCTATGGAATATCTAGTTATGAATTCTGTTAAGAATGAAACTATTAAGGAATGTCATGAATCACAAACCATGAAAATAACCTTCTACAACAAAGAACATTCAATCTATAGAATTTATTAACTTTGAATTTAAACATCTTATCAACATTCATGGAAGAGATTTCATTAGCATCCATGGAAGAAATTTCATTAAAACTTTAGACAAAATCATCTAGAAAAATTCATTAACTTCAGGCAAAATCATTTAGGATGGACAAAAACAAAATCGCATTACTCAGAAATAACAGAGAAAGAAAATGAGATAAACCAAATTTATCAAATTCTTGCAATCCATAGCTTCTCTTCGAGTGCAAAATGACAATCCATGGATCCAAAATTATGGTAAAAATTAAATTCTTTGAGTAAGTCATTCAGAAACCTGTAGAATACTGTAACGCATGATGATTTATAGAGAATTTATGATGGACTATGCTGTGCAAAAGCCCGCAATCCAGGCTGCCATATCTCAGAGTACTGATGAGAAGCAATGGTGAAAGTGTGAGATAGAAGTGGCGCTGGCATTGAAGCGGCAAGACATTCTTCATAATATCAGGGCAATGCCATCGAAATGGCAAGGCTTTCCTCATAATGTTGCACCGCTGCTGATCCGCTGTTGATCTCTTCTTTAAATTTATTAATGCGGTCAGTTCTATGGCACCTACATAATTTCCAATACAACTGCTCATTTTACCAAACCCTTCCCCGCTCTCCATAATCTTCGACTAGTTCAAAGATCCGTCCAATTGTTCTTGTTTAACCTCCCAATGACTCTGTTGAGCTCCCAAATTATCAACAGCCATGTTTACAACTGTCCAATGACCAGAATCTATTTTGAGAACCTTTGCAATTTAGTGTTCTGGTTGAAAAAGTAGGGAAAGATACCATTTCACAGCCACAGGCGATGGAAATAGAGTGATTCTCTTGCCCTCTGCTTCTATAATCCGCTTCCAGTGAACTATTCTTCAAAGCCTCCATTTCTGCGTAGCTAGGGTTTTCAGCGCTTGTAAAAGGCACAACTATGCCCTTGTAGGGACTCATGCACGTGGTTAGAATCATATTAAATAATATTTAAAATGTAAAATATATATTATATAATATTTAATATATAATATATAGTCTAATTTATAGTTTTTGATATTAATATATAATTAAATAATATTTAATGTAACATGTATATTATATAATATTTAATATATAATCTAATATATAGTTTTTAATATTAATATATATTAAATAATATTTAATGTAAAATATATATTATATAACATTTAATATATAATTGATATTATATAATATTTAATATATCTAATATATATCTAATATATAACTAATATATAGTTTATGAAGGATGGAGAAATGGGAGGGAGAAAGTGGGGGCAAAATGAAAATTCAAAATTCAAAATTCAAAATTTGGGTGAATATCGGGTACCCGAAAATATTGGGTACCTGATTAGGCCTGGTATTGCTTTGTGCACCAAGCCTACATGGTCAACTATTGGAATGTCTCAAATACGTGTTTTTCCCCTGTTTCTCTGAGTTCCAGACTTTGACAATGTAGCTGACGACTTTTTTTTCACCCGAATTCGATAAAATGAAAAGGGTATCTTAAGGAGATTATTAGCTTTCTATCGATATAATTGCTGTCAAATTTGAATTCGGAAAATAATTATTAGTTATTTTCTAATTGACCTACCTCTAAAGTGTTGATTTATATACTGATTGAAAAATGACTATAACTTTCAAACGGTATAACATTTTTGAAATCCGAAAAATGCGTCACATTCTATGCTTCGCCTACTATAAGGAAAAATAAATAAAAATTGAATTTTGTAAAGTTTTGAATGAGTTAAGGTGGTTAGACACGGGAGTTTTTTTTTTCTGAAAATGTTGTAGCAGAAAATTCATAATTAATTATTTTTTTGGAATAAAATTACAAAAAAATATGTTACATCTAGGCACGAGTCTACTACTTATATATAAAATCTTATAATAAAATATTATTATTTGATTATGATCAAGGTGGTTAGACATACACCTACTTCTTATTTTTTTCTGAAATTTTTGTACTACTGCATTGAAATCTATACTTTTCACCAATCATATTAACTTTTTCTCAAAAAAGGCCTAGTAGTTTAGAAACTACATTCAATTTTCTACAGATTCTATTCTTACAACTTTTTGATATTAGGTTCATAGCTAGTTGAAATTTTCATGTCAAGTTGACTAACCTTGATTCGCTGATTTTTCATTGCCACTTAAGGGCATAGTTTGGCCCCTCATGATCTTGCACATACCCAGAAGACAAAATCCTATCAAGGATGAATTTTTATGTTTTTATCATTATTCATTCAATACCAGATATTATTCAATTTCTTTAAACAAGAGTTTATCATTAGCATTTCTTTCCCCTATTGTGTTGTTCTCCATTATAAAATTTAATGAGGTTGAGGATAACACAATAGGGATTTTTCCCTTTGCTTTCACATTGGGGGGAAAAGGTTTTATCTTCTCTTCTTTATTTATGAGATATATTTCTCTCCTATTGTTAATTTCCTTCTTAGTAGGTGTATACTTTTCACTCATAGGACATTATATTGGGAGTTTTAAATATATTATCTCTTCTCTTTATGGGATTGCATTTTCTTTCTCTTTTTTTCTTTTCCTTGGGATCTATCATATTTTACTTGTTTCTCTCTAATATGATTTGATGTTCTTTCATGTCTAAATTTGGTAGGATCTTTATCCTTGTGAGGATTTTTATCCACCTTTTTCTTTCTTGAGGGTGCGTGTCTAGTATGTTTGAGGTAATCACTACATAGGCATAGTATTCTATCCTCTCATATTCTCTTTCTCTTAATGGTTTGCATTATTTTATGATACATTCCCTTTTCACATGGGATCATTTGTTTCATACAAGATAATAACATATTTTCTTGACAATTATTTCCATGTCTTTATGTGGCATGTTTATCATTCAGTAATCATCCACTGTCTTTTCATTTTCCATGATGATTTTCTTTATTTATAAAGAATATATTTTCTAGCATACATGTTTGTTTTAGCACCTACTTTTCTTGGGATTGCATATATTTTATGGTTCAAGATATTGTTCAAGGTGTATTATATATTTTACCTTTCCCTTACACTTGGGGGCAAGTTTGCATGTATATTCTTTCTCTCTTATCTAAGGATCTACTTTCCTTAGTACAATGGCATTTGTTTTTAATGTGACATTCTTTTCCTATAAATAATTATTGTTTTTTTTTGGGATTCTCTCTTATGTAAGAGGTGTGGAATCCTTGATCAAAACCCATCCTTTACTTGTGAAACTATCTTCATCATAAACATATTCCCTTACTATGTGATTCAAAGTTTCTTACCCTTCATCAAGAATCCTTATTTCACCTACTGATATTTGGATAAATGGGTGCATTCTTGTTCTCCTCCCCCTCTTTGTCTTGAATATGTTATCTTTGTTCACGAATACCTCTTGAAGCTTGATGTCTTGCTAAATGAGAATGCATCCTTTCAAGGGTCTCTTCTCATAAGTGGCATATCCTTCACAATTATTTGTTTTCTTATCTTGTACAAGTTAAATATCTTAGCTAAGTTTATGGCATACATTGTTTCTTGAGGATATATCCTTATTGATGGAAGTAGGCATCCTTGATTATCTTCCTTATAATGTCTACTATGTAGCCATCATAAGGAGGGGGCATATATACTGTCTCCCTTGTACATTATTTTTTTGAATTTTTACATACAACTAATCCCTATGGATACAGTGGATCCATATCCATCCATGGGGTGGACATGCACAAATCAATCCCTATGATATGATTGATTCATAGCCATTTATAGGGTGTACACGTAAATGTTAGCATAATTGAGAGGGGGGTGAATCAGTTATCCAGTGTCCCAATTCAAAATGTATAATTCAAAACAACTTCTGTAATTTTTACTCCTCGGTAACTAATAAATACTTTCACTATCTGTGCTTTTACCGATTACCAGTCAAATGCTATAAAAGCTACTGATCAAATCTAACATGTAAAATGAAAAGAATGATAACAAACAAATATCACAATCAACACATAACACAAAATATTTAACATGGAAACCTTGTAAAGGGAAAAACCACCTGGGACCGGCAACCCAAAAATGTTCACTCTTCTGAAGCGAGGTCGGTTAAGACCCAACCTTGTTAAAGGTTTACAAACACACTGTCAGGTGTGACCTTGTTAGAGGATTTTAGACTAGAAGTTATTGTCTGACCAGCATTCACTATGGGGTTGATAGGATAACAGTGTTCATTCTATGAATGATACATCATAAGACTTTCAGAGTCCACTCGGTTAAGAGATTTTGACTGTATACAATGGTTAAATATGTAATAGTAAATGACCTACCTTAATACAACTTCTATTGTAGATTACAGATCAATATTTAGTCCATACAAATCCTTCTGATCAATATTTCACTTCAGATTCAATACTGTGTCAACTTACTATCTGTCGGTAATTGCTCTCTGTAGCTTGGTAATTACTCTGTAGCTTAGTTCTTAACCAGTATGATCAGAATGCATGAAAACCTTGTTCACGCGATATTCCTGCAGCTTCTACTTCTTCTACCATCCTTCTATTAAGAAATTATTTTCTCTTATATAGATTAGTAAATCATTTTCTTCTCCACCATCAGATTTTTTTGTTTAACCACATTCATAGATTTTGTCGCTTCAAACTTTCTCAGCACTTGTGTCAATAACACGTTTCAATCTGCTCTGTTAGATCTTCCTTTAATTTTGTTAGTCGTCGATCTGTGTAACAAACATTATCTGTTACCTTGATGTTATACTCTTGCTAGCTCATCAATCTTATTGGATAAACTAATCATTTAGTTCATTCTGTTCGGCTCAGTTAACAAAGAAATGCATCGGTGAACACTGCTCGATTAATACTGTGATCGGTATACACTATACTTCATCGGTGTATACTAGAAATAATTCATTTACCGACAACACTGCTTTGTGTCTTTCAGCTCTATACTTCATCATAGATGAATGAAACATAATAAAGTCAATATCATCAAGTCATAGACTCATCAACAAGTTACTCAATGTATTCCTTATCCTCATCTATCATGTACATCTTTCCTCATGTATATTTCTTTGTTCTTCATCTCTTTCACCATTCTTTAGATGTCTCGGTATAGTAACTTACAAGATAAGTGTTGTGAAACTAGTTGACATCAATGATAACATAATACTAATTTAATCATATTACATATCTAATCAGCAACTCCTTAGTGATCTTTAATCACAGATTCTTCAATCAGATTCCAAATCAATTGTAGTTCAACAATCTCTCCCTTTGGCATTGATGGCAACTCAAGTAATATGAAATGTACCATACACATACCAAACATATATTCTGCAACTTTGTGAACAAAATTTTTCAACTTACAGCATTAGATAATAAAGCTTTACCATTCTGTAGTTGTGATCTTTTTAGTTCTCCTATTCCTGCTTCTGTTCTCTGTAACTGATCTTCAATACTCTGTCATTCAGATTGTCTCTCCCTTAGATAATTCTCTTCAGTGCTTGTTCCTTTTCATAGCTTGTTCCTTTTCATATTATTTATCTCTCCCTTTGAAAACAATGTCAAAGAAATAAATAAACAAACAATTTTGTCTTCCTCTGTATCTCTGTATACTGATATTCCAATTGGTTCAACTTCTCAAACTTAATCACAACCTTGAACATGATTCAAAGTGTGAACTATGCTGCATCAACATGAATGATCTTCTAATAAAAATAGGCTGATGCAACATCCACATCACCTTAGTGACTGATAGACAGGGAACAGACCCCAAGTCTAGTCCTCAAGTATTCAAATGTGTCCTTCGGTAGAGGCTTTGTAAAAATATCTACAAGTTGTTCTTTAGATGTGAAAAATTCTAACTTCACTTGCTTCTCTTACACTTGTTCTCTTAAGTAATGATACTTAATAGATATATGCTTTGTCTTAGAGTGCATCACATGATTCTTTGAAATATTAATAGCACTAGTGTTGTCACAATATATAATCACCGGGTCAGTGATTACCTCATTCATCCCTTCCAACACTTGTTTGATATAAGCAATGTTTGAATAGTTAGTAGCAGCAACAACATATTCTGCTTCAGCTATAGACTAAGAAAAACAAGCCTGCTTTTTACTTGTCTATGTTACAAGTCTTTCACCAAAGAAAAATGCTCCTCTAGTGGTGCTTTTTCTATCATCCACATTTCCAGCCCAATTAGCATCGGTGTAAACTTTCATTTCAAACTTCCCTTCCTTAGGATACCATAATCTATAATTCTCTATTTTCTTCAGGTATCTTAAGATCCATTTTGTAGCTATCATGTGTGATTCTCTAGGATTAGCATAAAATCTTGCAACAATACCCACAACATGTGCTATATTTGGTCTACTGTGAACTACGTACATTAACTTACCAATCATGGATCAGTAAAGTGTTTGGTTTACCTCTATAGTTTCATCCTCCTTTGTCAATTTGCATCCAGTAGCCATCAGTTTTCCCATAGGTTTAGCATCTTCCATGCCAAATATCTTCAGTACTTCCTTTATGTATTTAGATTGTGTGATGAATATTCCATCACTCTGTTGAATCACTTGTAGTCCAAGAAAGAACTTAATCTCTCCAAACATAGACATTTCAAATTCCTTTTTCATTTCATCAACAAATGCCTTGCAAACAAGATCTGAGCCTCCAAAAATAATGTCATCAACAAATATTTCAGCAATGATAATAGTGTCATCAATATCACCTTTCAGATACAGATTGTTGTTTTCACTTGTTCTAACAAATCCAATACCTAACAAGTAAGTATGTAATCTTTCATACCATTTTCTCGGTGCTTGCTTCAATCCATATAAAGCTTTATGTAATCTACATACCATGTCTTTATTATCAAGATCAACAAATCCTTCAGGTTGTTCAATGTAGACTTCTTCTTCAAGTATACCATTCAAAAATGTTGACTTCACATCCATTTGATAGACTTTGAATTTCTTGTGTGCAGCATATGCAAGTAGCATTCTAACTCCTTCTAATCTAGCAACATGTGCAAATATTTCACCATAGTCAATGCCTTCTTCCTGTGCATATCCCTTGCATACTAATCTAGCTTTATTTCTTGTGCCTTCACCATTTTCATTCAATTTATTCTTGTATATCCACTTAGTACCGATAACATTCTTATCTTTTGGTTGAGGTACTAAGGGCCAAGTTTTGTTCTTCTCTATTTGCTCTATTTCCTCCTTCATTGCATTAACCGATTCTTCATTCTCTAATGTAACTTTCACATTTTTAGGTTCAAATTCACAAATTAGACATGTACCTTATCTTGTTTTGCTTCTAGTTTGCATTCCAGCATGTCTGTCTGCAATGATTTGTGTCTCAAGATGATGTCTTCTGAAAAAACTAGCCAGAACTTGATTTCTCCTTTCTTGCTCATCCTGCTCAGGATCATTTCCTTTCTCAGTAACTCCATCTTGTTCCTCAATTTGTGTTGCTTGTTGTCCTGTATTGTTTCCCTACTGACCGGTTGTCACAACTTGCGGTGTCGGTAGATACTCTAGATGTTCAATGTAAGTGAATCTACCGTAGTCTTCTGGTTCCTTTGTACTTTCCTCCATGTACTTGTCATCAAACTCATCAATACGAACATTAGTACTTTCAACTATCTTATTTGTAACCTTATTCAAACATTTATATGCCTTACTTGTAGTGGAATATCCCAAAAATATCCCTTCATCTCCTTTAGAATCAAATTTTCCATTTCTCTCATCTTTCAAAATAAAGCATTTACTTCCAAAAGTTATGAAATAACTTACAGTAGGTTTGTGTCCAAACCATAGTTCATAAGATGTTTGGTTGGAGTCCTTCTTTAGTTGTACTTGGTTAAGAACATACACAGTTGTACTGATAGCTTCCCTCCAATATGTCTAAGCAACATTCTTCTGTATCATCAATGTTCTAGCACAATCAATTATAGACCTGTTCCTTCTTTCAGCAATGCCATTTTTCTGAGGTGTCCTCGGTGCAGATACCTATCTTTTGATTCCATGCTCATTACAAAAATTAGTAAATTCATCATAGATAAATTCACCTCCTCTATCAAATCTTAAGAATTTTATTTCCTTTCCAGTTTCTTTCTCCACCTTAGCTTTATGCCACTTAAACATTTTGAAAGCTTCAAATTTCTCTTTTAGGAACATAATAGTCATCAGTCTAGTGTAGTCATCAACAAAAAGAATAAAATATCTATCACCATAACAGCTCTGAGTTCTCATAGGACCACATAGATCGGCATGAACCAACTCAAGTATCTTCTTTGTTGAATAGTCTTTTCTTTTAAAACTAGACTTAGTCATCTTACCTTTCTGACATTCATGGCACATGGCATGATCAGGTTTTGTCAAGTTAGGCAATCCTCTAACTCTTTTCTTTCTACTAATCTTGATCATGTTGTCAAAGTTCACATGGCATAACCTTCTGTGCCACAACCAAGTGTCTTCATCCTTTATTAACAAACAAGAAGATTGATCCATATCAAGATAGAATAGATTACCTCTGGATTGTGTACCAGTTCTGACAAGTCTTCCTCCATCATCATAGATCTTCACCTTTTTTCTCTCAAAAGCTAGTCGGTGACCTGAATTGTTTAGCTGAGCCACACTTAACAAATTATAGTTTAGTCCATCTACCCAGTATGCATTTTCACATTGTAATATATCATTTATCATCAGTGAGCCTTTACCTCTTACCATACAAGGTGCATCATTTCCCATTCTCATAGATCCTCTATTATATTCAACAAGATGATCAAACTTCTCTACATCACTAGTCATATGATGTGTACAACCACTATCTATGATCCATGTATCATTTTGCTTACTTTAGAGATCAGTGTTGTCTCTTCAGGTTTCTCTTCTTCCTCTGAGTCATCTTTCATAACAACAAATATGACTTTTCTATCATCTTCAGAATTAGATTTAGTTTCAATATCTTCAGCTATGTAACATACCTTTTTGCCTTTTTCATCTGGGTTGTCTCTTTTGTTGTGTCGGTAGCCTTTGTTGACTCTTCTCCCATAGCTTCCTTCAGATCGGTCTTTGGATCTATCATCATCTTTCTTTGAGGACATCTAGCAGCGATGTGACTGACTTCTTTACAATTAAAGCATGCTAAAGGTAGCTTACCTCTATACCTTCCTTTTCCTTTGGGCAATCTTCTGGCCATAAGTGCTTCAAGCTCATCAAGTTCATCATCGGTATTGTCGTCACTATCACAATTCTTACTATTCCTGCTAGACTTTCCAATCCTCAAAGAAGACATGAAAGTGGATTCAATAGAAGGAACAAAACTATTATCAAAATTGTTTAATTCAAAGGTTGTAAGTTTACTAATCAGAGTTTCAAGAGTAAGGTTGGATGTAGCTCTTGTTTCATGAATTACAGAAATCCTGATTGCATAAACTGGTAGCAAAGTTCTAAGAATCTTGCTTATCACTGTTTCATCATCAATTACTCCATTAGATGCTCTAATAGCATGTACCACCTCTTTTAGTCTATTTGAATATTGGACAATGTTCTCACCTTCTTTCATTCTCATATCATCAAATCTGCCTCTCAGACTTTCAGCTTGGGCTCTTTTGACATTTAGGTCTCCACTGTATATTTGTGTTAATTTATCCCACATTGCTTTGGTAGTCGTGCATGTCTTGATATCTTCAAATTCAGCGTCGGTATAGGCAGCAACAAGTTCCATCATAGTAACATTGTGTTCATGCTTGTCCTTCAGTTGATCAAGAGTTAAGGGACCAGTGGGCAGTTGTATGTAGCCATTCTCCATCAGATCTAGTGCAGAGTTCCCAATTCTAGATATGTGCAACTTCATTCTGCTTTGCCATACTTCAAAGTTCACTTTGTTCAGTTTTGGTACTTCCCTCTTATACATCTTGAGACCTTTATGCTTAAGTCCTTAAACCTTTGTTCTAAGCAACCAATGCTCTGATAACAATTGTTAGAATAACTAAGAGGGGGGTGAATCAGTTATCCAGTGTCCCAATTCAAAATGTATAATTAAAAACAACTTCTCTAATTTCTACTCCTTAGTAAACAATAAATACTTTCACTGTCTATGCTTTTACTGATTACCAGTCAAATGCTAGAAAAGTTACCGATCAAATTTAACATGTAACATGCAAAGAATGATAACAAAAAGATATCACAATCAACACATAACACAAGAGATTTAACATGGAAACCTTGTAAAGGGAAAAACCACCTGGGACCGGCAACCCAAAAATGTTCACTCTTCTGAAGTGAGGTTTGCTAAGACCCAATCTTGTTAAAGGTTTACAAACACATTTTCAAGTGTGACCTTGTTAGAGGATTTTAGACTAGAAGTTATCATCCAACCAACATTCACTATTGGGTTGACAGGATAACAATGTTCATTCTATGAATGATACATCATAAGACTTTCAGAGTCCACTCGATTAAGAGATTTTGATTATATACAATGGTTAAATATGTAACAATAAATGAACTACCTTAATACAACTTCTATTGTAGATTACAGATCAATATTCAGTCCATACAATGCCTTCTGATCAATATTTCACTTCAGATTCAATACTGTGTCAACTTACTGTCCGTCGGTAATTGCTCTTTGTAGCTCGGTAATTACTCTATAGCTCAATTCATACTTAACCAGTATGATCAGAATGCATGAAAACCTTGTTCACGTGATATTCATGTAGCTTCTACTTCTTTCGGCATCCTTCTGTTAAGAAATTATGTTCTCTTATATAGACGAGTAAATCATTTTCTTCTCCACCATCAAATTTTTCTGTTTAACCACATTCATAGATTTTGCCACTTCAAACTTTCTCAGCACTTGTGTCAATAACACGTTTCAATCTTCTCCGTTAGATCTTCCTTTAATTTTTTTAGCCATTGATCTGTGTAAAAAACATTATCTATTACCTCAATGTTATACTCTTGCTAGCTCATCAATCTTATTGGCTAAACTAATCATTTAGTTCATTCTATTCAGCTCGGTTAACAAAGAAATGCATTGGTGAACACTGCTCAGTTAATACTACAATCGTTATACACTATACTTCATCGGTGTATACTAGAAATGCTTCATTTACCGACAACACTACTTTGTGTCTTTCAGCTCTATACTTCATCATAGATGAATGCAATATAATAAAGTCAATATCATCAAGTCATAGACTCATCAACAAGTTACTCAATGTATTCCTTATCCTCATCTATCATGTACATCTTTTCTCATGTAGATTTCTCAGTTCTTCATCTCTTTCACCTTTCTTCAGATGTCTTGATATAGTAACTTACAAGATAAGTGTTGTCAAACTAGTTGACATCAATGACAACATAATACTAATTTAATCATATTACATATCTAATCATCAACTCCTCAGTGATCTTTAATCATGGATTCTTCAATCAGATTCCAAATCAGTTGTAGTTCAACAATAAAAAAACTAATCCTCATGGATTCCCATGTGGTGCACATAAAAAGACAAATAATCTTCATGGTGTAAGAGATTCAGACCCATCCATGAAGCACGCACATACACATCCATGAAGCATGCACATACACATCCATGAAGCACACACATACACATGCACATAAATACACAAAACAATCCTTATGATATAAGAGGTTTAGATCCATTCATAAGGTGTACATAGAAAAAGGTGTAGATGGAATTGAGTAGCATGTCACACAAACCTGTTAGGACTTTCAATTATATATTTTGTGTGGTTTATAGTAAAACATGCAATCTTATAGGACAAGGTAATCACACTTCTCTCTTTCCCTTTTTCTTTGATGTCATTGTGGTGGGTTAGATCATGGAGTTATTATCATTAGTGTCAATGATCTTGTTCTTCCTTTGTGATTACTTGTTCTCTTGCAATAGATTTCCAGACATGATATTAGTGGGTGAGACATTTCTAGTCGAGGTATCCTTCACTATTTGATTTGGAGTTTTGTTTTAGTACTAACTCCTTTGGTGTCTTTTGTTTTTTTCTTTTCCTTTCATTTTTTTTTTCTCTATTTTTGTCCCTTTTTATGGATTTGGAGTTAGGATCCTTAGTTTGGGGGTTTATGTCCTTAGACTTAGTGATGTCTTATCTCTTTTACAATTTTCCACAATCATCTTTCTCTCTCATTCTTCTATCTCTTCCTTTAGCATGAGCATGCTCTTGTGTCATACTCCTGCTAAAGTGGGGGCTAAATGTACTATCTTAAAAAGTAAGCACTTGCTTTATGTCATTTTTGAGACCATTTTATCCCTCCTTAGTGTGGCCTTTCATTAGGATCTTGTATTGTATTTAATGACATACATTATTTAATCAAGGTTTTCTCTTTCTCTCTTTAATTTTGCTCAAAAATATGTGTTGGCTCTAATTCCAATGAATAATTTCCCATTTACCCCATTCACCTTTCCTTTTAGCCTATTTTAGCCCTTTATGTCTGACTTTCTCGACTGTTGGACCTTTTTTTTCCTAAAGGGGTAGAAGGCTTCTTTGATCTCATGCCTTTTACCTCAGAGTTGACACTCCTAGGTATAGGTCACCCCAAGTTGACCTACACCCCTAAGGGTTATTTTTTAAAAATGTTTCAGGGCCCAATAAGATGTTTTTCCCTTTTCAGGCTTATGAGGGCGGCTTCCCAAAAATCAGCTCTCAGACCACTCTAAAAGGAGGCTTTCTCATCTCATTTTGGAAAGACATACTATACATGATCATCCATTCATTTTCAAGTAATCTATTGTATATTCAATGAGTTCAAGAAAGAAAGATATTCATTGAAGGCATTCATCCATCACCAAGAAATTTATTTCCTTCCAAAGATCTAGCTTCTTTCTTCATAGGAGAAAAAAGAGTTGGCCATCAAGGAGGGAGATCTAAATTATAGTCTTCCTTTTCTTCTTCTATTAAACATTGAGGAAAATTACAAGCATCTTCTATATGAGGTTTTTGTCTTGCATGATTTCCATTTGGTTTTTGTGTTGAGTCAAATCTATTGCATCGACATTCTTGATTATGTTAGGATTACAGAATACTAAGAGGGGGGGTGAATCAGTATTACTGCACTTTAATTTAAACTTCAACCAATTAAAAATAAAACATAATAATTCTGAAATGAAAAGAACATAAATGCACAACACATAACTCATAACACCATGATTTGTTCTTGAGGAAACCCTGGCCAAGGGAAAACCCTGGTGGGGATGGTACCCACAACTTATGCACTAAAATATTATATTCCTGTTAGGAGATCTAGCCCTATTAGGAAGTGATTGTTACATAGTATATTTCCTTGTTAGAGGAATACAAAACCCTATTAGGGGATACAAAACACCTGGTTAAAGGTGGCAAGCATACAACTCTTACAATCAAAATACTATCTCAAAGAGTTCTCCAAAAATGAATAATATAAGAACTTCCTTTTCTTAGATAGTTCCAATTATGGCTCTATGAAACATTGATCTCGCATTTTCTCTTTGATCTCAGATTCACATCCATCATATCATCACCATATTCATACTTATCTCTTTCATAAAGAACTATATACTTATACAAAAATCTTCCATCCAGTCGGCTCTCAAAATACTTCACAAAGCATAATAAAAACTTATGTAAATGCTAAACATAGAGTCAATGATCATATATTACCAAAGTGTCAGCAATATAAAACATCTATCTAACTTAGCACATTTCCATACCAACTAACCTTGCCTTAATCTTCGCAACTGCTTATGTGCCCTGTTACATTGATTATCTATTTTTGCATAGCTTCACAACATTGTATCTCACTGATCTAATCACCAAAACACATGTGATCTACACTGAAGCATATAAATACCCTAAAATGCCATCTACTAACTTCACAAGCCATAATACATCATACATTGTCATCGCTAACCAAAATTGTAACACAATATATTGTTATCCCGATTCTGTACTTAGTCATTTTCATGATTGTGACTCGAGTACCAAAACTCTCTACATGCGATCACTCCAGCATAAGTGTTTCCATAAATGGAAACCCTCAAGTGATCCCTAGTGCTCTAAAACATCACTTTCCAACAATCTCTCCCTTTGGCATTGATGGAAACACTTAGTGAAAAATGACTAAGTGTCTAAGCACTATCTCCCTTCTACTTATATACATATCTCTTTTTTTTGTTCTTTTTCTCTCTTTTTTTTAATTCTTTTATTTTCTCCTTATTTTCTCTTCTCTTCTTCTTCCCTTCTCTTCCTCTCTTCATTTTAATCTTCTCTTCCTCTCCCTTTGACATCAATGGCAAAGGTACTTATAAAATTTCAAAACTTTCTAAGCACAAAAAGATTTAGTGCTTACTCACCAAATTTAATATATCTTGGAAAGATTTTTCCAAGGTCTTCACTTCCTCAGCGCATGACTTGATCAAAAGCTCACTGAGATGGATCAGTCCATTCAGTGCATATGAAGCTATCTCTATTTCCTTAAGCTCATTAGGTATAGCTTTAGACATTGATCCTTCTACCTTTTCCATCTTTGCTAGATGAGTTTTAAGCATTGAAAGTTGAGGAGTTATTAGGCTCTTCAACAAGCCAAATCTTTCTACCACTCTCCCTTTCTCTATTTCCAGAGCACTAATTTTATCCAAAAGCTTGGATGTTTGTTTATCCATTTCAATCATAGTTTGTGAAGATGTTTCACAACTGTCCATTAGATTGTCAAGAGTAGCCCTATCCTTGGCTAAAAAGTCTTCAATATTCTTCATATGTGTACAAGGATTTATGCAGTAACTGTATACTTTTCTACGTTATGCTAGACAACTCTTGGCCTTAAGTGTAGTTTCCTTAAGAATGTCCAAGTCCCATAAGATGGAATGGCAAACTTCTTTCACCTTTTTGTCCAAGAAATTATTCTTTGGTTTATTCTCTACAGTCTTCAACAATGACTCAACGTGACTATCAAAGTTGTCTAATACCATGCCTAGGTTTTCTGCCTCATCCTTACCTTGAAAAGTAATAGGTGTAGGGAGTAATATATTTACTATCTCTGCTGCCCTAGTCATTAACTTTACTCTTTTGTATCCTTTTTGTACTGATATTTCTTTTGACTTATGAAAATCTATAAAGGATAGCCTCATGAACTCAGCCTCATCCATGCTCTCTACATCAACACTCACTGACTTGGCCATACTTGCTAACAATAAAGTGGAAGAGGTGTCAGGTTCTAATGCAGGAGCATCCTAGGTGTAAGAGCAATCTTGCATCACCCAAAAATATTTATGTTTTTGTATTCAATAAGGGCTATCTTGTGCAGAGCTGCTATTTATGGAAACTTTCTATTTTTAGTAAGTTGGTCATAAATCTCAAAATGTTCCGATTTTACATGTGGAGGTTCATCTCAGTCATATCAGCTTGTCAGTAAAGTTTCATGGCTAGATCAGGTCTAGTTTTGAAGATATTAAAGATTTTTGGTATTGGCAGTAGGGTACAAAAACTTTGAACTCAGTTTTGAAGGCTTTAGAGGCTCCGGATGAGGTCAAAAATTTGGGTGACCGGCGCTTGCAAAAGTCAAGCCTGTAGAGCACTTCTTGGCCTTTCTGAAATGGGGTTATAATAGTCAATCGAGTCAACTGGTGATGACTTATGGTCTCCGGAAGTCGGGTCACCTAAAATGGCAGAAAATAATTTTCCTTCAAAATTTTTGTTCGGGTTTCAAAAGTTATTTTGAGCCGACTTTGATGTAATAAATTGAAAAATAAAATAATTCTAAGTTTGGTCGGCCCTAAGGGCTAAATTTCTGGAACCTTCTCAGGTGGTGGAAATGCCCATATAAAGAAGGCCCGTAGTGTTGTCTAGGGTAGTTCTGGGTAGTAGATCTAGGTATTGATTTGAGGCTTTGTCCTACAGAATATTGTAAGGGAATTCCTGTGTGGCTTTGCATATTGTAATTCTAAAAGTTTGTAATTCCACATTTGTGGAGATAATAAGAAGCCAATTTTCTGTTCTTGCATATTGTTGTTGTTTCTCTATTTTTGTTATGTGTTTGTGGTATTAAGGGGAGCACCCTTCATCAAGTGGTATTAGAGTAGGAGTTCCTAAGTGTGTAAACAGATCGCCGATTGTGAGGCAATTTGCACCAGGATCATGGGTTAGGGTTTTTGTGTAAACAGATCATCGACTGTGAGGCAATTTGCACTAGGACCGTGGTTAGGGTTTCAGTGTGCATCAGAAAAATGCCTCCATGAAGGGAATGTGGTGGAAGAGCTAGTGTTGTAACACCTGAGGTTAGAGCACTCCAGAGACAAGTGCGAGCATTGCAAGAAGAGATTCGCAGAGGAATGAATCTTAATGTCAGAGATGAAAGTGAGGATGAAGCTGAAGAAGGAAATGATGATCAAGAAGAACAAGAAGGTGAAATTTTGAATTGAGAAAAAGAAAGGCTTTTCTGAGCCATTTCCAAGATCAAAAAAAGACCTAAGATCGAGGTTCTGACATTTTTTGAAAATCTTAACCCAGAAGAATTGATCGACTGGATCAATGAATGTGAAGAATATCTTGAGTATGAGGATATTGAGGATCCTGATAGGGTCAAATTTGTGAAGGCCAGACTGAAAGTTCATGTGAAGATCTGGTGGAAAGAGATTCAACTGGAGTGAAATAGAAGAGGGAAAGATAAAATCACAAGATGGGATCAGATGGTGGATAAATTGAAGCGATAGTTCATCCCTGTTGATTATGAGCTTGACCTATTAAAGAAAATGCAAAGTTTGAAGCAAGCGGGATGATCTGTTTAGGAGTATACAAAGGAGTTCTATCGAATCCTCATTAGAACAGGCCATGCGAAAGCTGATAAGGAGAAATTTTCTCATTACCTTAATGAGTTGAGGCCAAGCATTCAGAATGAGTTGAATCTAGTTCGAATGAATGATATTGAAGAGGCATACCAATTTGCCCTAAAAGTGGAGGAAAAGTTGAACAAGAAGTTCGAGAGCAAAAAAAATGGAAGAGGTCGTGGTGGATGATCTGGTGGATGGTCATATGGAGGCCGAAATGAAGATCCAAAAAAGAAGGATGAGGCTAGTAGTAGTCAAAATCAGAGAGGAAACAATTCCAATCATTTCCAAGATCAAAATAATAGAGATCAGAGAGTTAGAGGAAGACGACAAGGTTCAGGAAGAGGAGGCTTCCATGGAACATGCTTTCACTATGGAGAAGAAGGTCATAGGGCATTTGAATGTCCTCAATGCCAAGGAAGGATAGATATGAGGAGTGAAGGCCAGGCCAGAGTTGCACATGTAGATGAAGATGCCAGATCATCAAATTTAGAAGATGCCAAAAGAGGAGAAATGTTGATTAACAGAAGAGTCCTGCTGAGTTGTGAGAATGAACCTGAACAAACGAGGAGCCTATTTCGCACTAGATGCAAGTGTGAGGGTAAATGTTGTGATGTGATTATTGATAGTGGAAGCACTAACAATTTGGTGTCAGAAGAGATGGTGACAAAGCTGAAGCTCAAGAGACAGAAACAACCACATCAATATTAGATTGCCTAGGTGCAGGATGACCACAAGGTCATGGTCAGTGAACAGTGCCTAGTAAAGTTCAAGATCGACGGGTACCAAGATGAGGTACTATGTGATATCATATCTATGGATGCATGTCATATGTTGTTGGGTAGACCATGGCAGTTTGATAGATGTGTTGTACATGATGGTCATGTGAATACCTATTCCTTGATAAAGGATGGAGTGCGACATAAGCTAAAGCCATTGAAGGAGACCGAAGAAAAGGTATGTGGTAATGCAAGAATAACATTTGTTGATGGAAGAAAATTCCTAGATGGTATAAGGCATGAGCATGTGTGTTTTTCTTTAATTCTAAAAGCTGGTAAAGAAGAAGTAGAGGATGTACCTGTAAAGGTTGCGGATTTGTTGAATGAGTTTCAAGATATTGTATTTGATAATGTACCTGATAGATTACCACCGGTAAGGAAGATCAGTTATCAGATGGATTTGATTCTAGGAGCCAGTTTGCCAAACAAGGCAGCACACGGAATGACACCAACAGAAAGTGAAGAGTTGAACAAACAAGTACATGAGTTATTGCAGAAGGGGTTGATTCAAGAGATTCTGAGTCCCTATGCTGTACCAGTGGTATTAGCACCAAAGAAGAATGGAGAATGGAGGATGTGTACAAATTCAAGAGAAATAAACAAGATCACAATCAAGTATAGGTTTCCATTGCCATGAATGGATGATATTATGGATTGTTTGAGTGGATTTGTGTATTTCTCAAAGATAGATCTGAAGAGTGGATATCACCAGATTCAGATCAAAGAAGGAGATGAATGGAAGACTACCTTCAAGACAAAGGAAAGATTGTATGAGTGGTTAGTCATGCTTTTTGGGCTAACTAATGCACTGAGCACTTTCATGGGGCTCATGAACAAGGTTCTAAAAGAGTTTCTCGGTAAGTTTGTCATTGTTTACCTAGATGATACTTTGATCTTTAGCAAGACATTGGAGGAACATATGATGCATATTCGTATGGTGTTTGAGAAGCTGAGAGATGAGAAATTGTTGATTAATTTGAAGAAGTGAAGTTTTGTGAAGGAGTTAGTGTATTTGGGATTTGTAGTTTCAACAGAAGGTCTAAAAATGGACCTAGAGAAAGTACAGGCTATCCTTGAATGCCCTACTCTAAGGAGTGCTGCTGAGGTAAGATCTTTTCATGGTTTGGATAGCTTTTACAGATAGTTTATTAGAAATTTTAGTAGTATTTGTGGACCCTTGACTGAAACAATGAGAGGGGATAGAAAAGAGTTCAAGTGGACTAATGGGGCAGATAAGAGTTTTAAACTGTTGAAACAGAAAGTTATAGAACAACCTATTTTAGCACTTCCTAATTTTAATAAGGTGTTTCAAGTAGACTGTGATGCTAGTGGTACTGCAATAGGAGCTATTATGAGCCAAGAAGGTAAGCCTATTGCTTATTTCAATGAGAAGTTAAATGATGCCAAGAGAAAGTATTATGTTTATGATTAAGAATTTTATGCTATAGTTCAGGCATTGAAGAAGTGGAGACACTATCTGCTTCCTAAGGAGTTTGTTTTGTATACTGATCATCAAGCTTTGCAATATTTGAATAGTCAAGGAAAGTTGAATCAAAGACATTTGAAATGGGTTGAGTTTTTGCAGAGTTATACATTTGTTTTGAAACACAGGAGTGGAAAGTCTAACAAGGTTGTAGATGCTCTTAGTAGAAGGAAACTATTGCTGATAGAGATGCAAATTGAGGTGGTTGGGTTCAAGGAACTCAAGAATTTATATCTAGAGGATCCTGATTTTGGTGGAGCTTGGAAAGCTTGTAAAGAACCTATTACTCTAGACAGGACAAAGTGGCTGGATTTCATCATTCAGGATGATATGCTATTCAAAGGGAGTCAGTTGTGGATTCCAAGAAGTTCTATGAGGGAGAATCTCATCAAGGAGAAGCATAGCAGAGGATTGGCTAGACATTTTGGTCGTGATAAAACCCTTTCTTTGGTTAGTGAGAATTATTATTGGCCACAGTTGCAGCAAGATGTCAAGAAGTTTGTACAGAGTTGTAGAGTATGTCAGATGGTGAAAGGAGTGAAGCAGAATACAGGGTTGTATCAGCCATTACCTGTACCAGAGAAGCCTTGGGAGGATATCAGTGTGGACTTTGTTCTTGGTTTACCAAGGACATAGTGGGGACATGATTCAATTTTTGTGGTGGTTGATAGATTTTCAAAGATGGCACATTTTATTCCCTACAAGAAGACTAATGATGTTGTCCATGTAGCAGAATTTTTTTTCAGAGTAGTGAGACTACATGGTTTGCCAAAAAGTATAGTTTCAGATACGGACACTAAGTTCGTTGGATATTTTTAGCAGACATTGTGGAAGAATTTGAAGATAGATTTGAAGTTCAGTTCATCACATCATCCATAGACTGATGGACAGACAGAGGTGGTGAATAGGAGTTTGGGAAATTTGCTAAGATGTTTGGTTGGAGATAAGCCAATAGGATGGGATTTGATTTTACCACAAGCAGAATTTGCATACAATAATTCTATCAACAAGAGCACTGGTAAATCACCATTCTAGATTGTATATGGAAGTAGTCCCAGAAATGCATATGAATTGAGAAAGATAAAGGAGAAATAAGTAGTACTAAAGTTGAGGATTTTGTAGAACATTTGAAGAACATCCATGAGGAGATGAGGAAGGACATTACCAAGATGAATGCATAGTATAAGGCTAAGGCAGATGAGAAAAGGAGGTATAAGGAATTTCAAGCTGGAGATGAAGTCATGGTTCATTTGCGGAAGGAGCAATTTTTAGTTGGTACATATAACAAGCTGAAAATGAAGAAGTTTGGGCCATGTAAGATACTGAAGAAGCATGATTTAGGAAATGCATATGAGGTTGAGTTGCCTACTGAGCTGAATATTTCACCAGTATTTAATGTTTCAGATTTGACAAAGTATCATGAAGGTGGTGTTGCAGATGAGGTTACAGCAACGCAATAGAGTATTCCAACAACCAGTTCAGATATCAAGGAGATTGAAGACATACTGGATAGTCATGTTGGCAGAAGCACAAGGAAGAAGACATATGAAGAATATATGGTCAAGTGGAAAGGATGACCTGTTGAAGATTCATCATGGCTAGCAAAGGAGGAGGTTAAGCATCTTGGTTTTCCTCTGCACACCCGAGTCGTGACAGGGTCACTTCTCAAATTACCCCAGATGTCTGATGCAGGAGCATCCTGGCTGTAAGAGCAATCTTGCATCACCCAAAAATATTTATGTTTTTGTATTCAATAAGGGCTATCTTGTGCAGAGCTGCTATTTATGGAAACTTTTTGTTTTTAGTAAGTTGGTCATAAATCTCAAAATGTTTTGATTTTACATGTGGAGGTTCATCTTAGTCATATCAGCCTGCCAGTAAAGTTTCATGGCTAGATCAAGTCTAGTTTTGAATATATTGAAGATTTTAGGTATTGGTAGCAGGGTACATAAACTTTGAACTTAGTTTTGAAGGCTTTAGAGGCTCCAGATGAGGTCAAAAATTTGGGTGACAGGCGCTTGCATGAGTCAAGCCTGTAGAGCGCTTTGTGGCCTTTCCAAAATGGGGTTATAATTGTCAATCGGGTCAACTGGTGATGACTTATGGTCTCCAAAAGTTAGGTCACCTAAAATGGTGGAAAATAATTTTCCTTCAAAATTTTTGTTCGGGTTTCAAAAGTTATTTTGAGCTGACTCTGATGTAATAAATTGAAAAATAAAATAATTCTAAGTTTGGTCGGCCCTAAGGGCTAAATTTCTGGAACCTTCTCAGGCGGTGGAAATGCCTATATAAAGAAGGCCCGTAGTGTTGTCTAGGGAAATTTTGGGTAGTAGATCTGGGTATTGATTTGAGGCTTTTTCCTAGAGAATATTGTAAGGGAATGCCCATGTGGCTTTGCATATTGTAATTCTAAAAGTTTGTAATTCCACATTTGTGGAGATAATAAGAAGCCAATTTTCTATTCTTGCATATTGTTTTTGTTCCTCTGTTTCTGTTATGTATTTGTGGTATTAAGGGGAGCACCCTTCATCAAGTTCTTTCTTTTGTTCCATTCTTACCTTAACTAATTTCTCTATTCTAGTCTCTTCTTCCTTCCTTTCTTCTTGTTGTGTTTCCTTCTCATGTATCTTCTCTTCCTGTTTATCCTCTGTTTTCTCCTCCTCTATCTGTCCTTCCACTTCAACTTCCATTGCAATGTCTAAATTGTCTAGAAATGGATCATTTACATCATGTGAAGTGTCATGGATTGCAGGCACACTTGAGACAAAGAAGTTTGGTTGCATGCTAGCTTGTTCACTTTCTTTTGCTACCTTGGAGCTTTCTCCTAATCCCAAAGATGTCGGTTTGTTAACCTTGGGAGGTGAGGTTTTCTTTGGCATATCACTTATAAGGATTTGATCTAGTGCCTTTTTAGTATCCTCAATTACTTCATCATATTTCCTTACCATGATTTTCACCAATCTAGCCTTGGTCCTCAAAAAGAGTTTCAACTCATTAATTATCCTCTCCCTTTCTTATATTGAGACAACATGTAACATGTCCTCAATATCTTTTTTCCTTATGTTCTCATCTTCTAATTGGGCCAACTATTTTCTAATCTCTAGCTTGTTATACAGTTCCTTAGGGATACTCCCTTCTATCTCTAACAATTTTTTCTTAAAAGCCAATAGATACTCAATTATAGTGTCTTCAATGATTGCTTGGTTCTCAGAATCATATCTTTCATAATATCTATCTACTGTCTTTAAATTTCCATCTTTCATTACTCTTTTCAGCAACATTTTAAGGTCTGGTTTCCATAGAGTTTGTGGATCCCTTTGTGCTACTTTTTCTTCATCTTTCTCAATCAATTTTTCTTCTTTCTTCTTAATTTTCACTTCTACCTCTTTTTCCTTAGTTCTACTCTTCTTGGTAGATCTTTTAGATCTCCTAGGAATGTTTGCAAGTACACTTTCTTCTGCAGTCTTCTCATGTCTAGGAGATAAGTCAATTATGTCTAGTGTAAGATTAACTATTTTCTCTGCCTCAAAAGGAATAGGTGCATCAATAGCCATGCTGGAAGATGCTTCTGACATCTTAGTTCTTATGGTCTTCAACCACTCCCTAGTAATTCCTACCTTCTTAGTGATATCTTCAACAATTTTACTAATCTTTCTTTTCCTTGTTACTTTTTCCTATTCTTCTCTGACTTTTTCAGACCTTCCCCTATATGCTCCCCATCTCTCTTCAGTAGGGTCTATTTCTATTTCCAATACATGTTCTACTTGCATGGTTAGAATCTTAGAACTAACTTCATACCCCATAGGGTAACACCATTTCTTCCTTGGTTCTACTACCTCAAAGAACACACAATCAGTTTCAACCATGAAATAGATAGTGTCCTTATACTTCTCAAATAGATCTTTGGGTATCCTATACCTTTCCTTCATCTATCTTTGTAATATTTTTGTCATAGAAAATAACTCTCCATCTACCCAATTCTTATCCTATCTTCAGTAGCTCTCAGAGATCTGAATCCCAGTAGGCACATTATCTTTCCATGCCCTAGGGTGCATGCTAGAAAATTTTTGAACAATATAAATATACATATGTACCAATAATGATCCAAACCTAAATTCCTTAGTCTTATCTTTCTTTATAACTTTTACATTCTCCAAAAACTATTGTGCAAGAACTTCACAAAGATTGTACTTCTTGTTCTCTTTCACCATCCTGTATGCCATCATAATGACTCCAACTGATACAGAGTTAGGTATACTACTATGGAATAATTTGTAGCTTAATATCATAGCTACTAGCCTTACATCTTGCTAATAGATATCATTAACTTCCATTGCTCTCTTATCCCACTTGGAATGGGTTAGGGTTCCCACCTATTTCTTTATATTCTTTTCTACTATAGGAAGGGCTCCATCATTATCTAAACCTGTTATTTCATGAATCATCTGTGCACATATCTTCACTGGTTGTTCTCCAATCCATATGAGCTGAACATGGATTCTACTAAGAATTATCCTAAACCATTCAGTTTCAGTGAATTCTGCTAGTAGGGTTAGCTTGATAATGGATTGATCTTCTAGGTGCTTAAACTCTTCTACCATTGATCCATCTACTTCTATCATTGCATCCAATTCACCATAGATGTTTACATCTCCTATGATTTCATACTTGCATTGTATATATTCCCTAATGTCCTATACGTGCAACACACTAAACAGAGTTTGTGAAAATGTTCCTTCTAGATTATCCTCACAAAACTTAAATGGATGTCTCTTAAACTTATACATAGTTTTATCCATAACATCAAAGATTACTAGTGCATCCATGAATTTCTCAATGATTATAAGTCTAAATACCTTTAACATGCTAAAATATAGAACTTTGCTTCACGTGATCACACAATCTCTCTGCTAGATGACTAAAATGCTTCACAACTCTGCTCTCCTTAGTCGCTGATTATCAAATGGTGTAGAAATGAGATGTTTCAAGCCTCTTTATCCTTCACAAGTTGAGTAAGTGCATTAATCACAGGTAGTTCAACTTCACATGTTGTCCAATCACTAAAAATCTCACGAACAAGGAAAATAAATCTCCAAGTGGTACGTTCTCAACCACACACTCCATTGTATATGTACATACTATACCTAAGCTTGCATGAGCTTAATCCACATAATTAGGGGATGGATATATTTTATTATCTACATCCAATGCTCCCCCTAAGGCCATGTGGCCTTCTAGGTCAATGTCTTAAAGATTTCATCATGCGAAGATACAGTATCATCTACTCCCTCTCCCTAAACCAATGCCTTATTGAAATCTTTCACCTTCCATATCTTGTCATCCTCTTTACTTTCTCATTTCTTGAAATGATTCTCAAACTCATTCGTATAATCATTAAGACTTTTACCACTATCACCAACATTCTTCTTTATAACCAGATGAGGTGGTCCTCTTCAATTTTCCTCTCCATTGTATCTCCAAAACTTCGCTATGTGTCCAAGGTTTTTGCATTTGTAACATTTAGGAGGTCTCCTTCTATCCTGATTTACTTGAAGCCTACAATACCTTGCAATATGCCCAAAATTATTGCATTTGAGGCATGTGATCTTGGATGTTGACCCTTCTCTGACATAATCTTGTTTATACCTAGATTGTTCTATTTTTCTACAATTTTCTTTCTTGTGTCCATAATCATAATAGTTATAACAGTAGCTAGTAAAGGGTTTAGAGGTACCTTTACATCTGTAATCTCTTTTCATGTGTTCAACTTTATTGCATCCAAAGCATATACCTCTGAAGGGTCTGGTATGTTCTTTAGGTTCTTCACGAGTAGGTCTTTCTTCAGTCTTCGCTTAGTTTGCTTCTTCATTGGTTTTAGAACATTCTACTTCATTGAATCCAACTTCAGTTATATCTTCTTTAGGTTTATGTCTCGCTATTTTCTCATCAATTTTATCACTGCTCATGTGCAACTTCTCAATATGCAATTTGGATTGAGCGAGTTCTCCTTTTATGATCTGATTATACTTTCCAATTCCTGACAGTTATCCTTGTAATGATCAAGTTTGGTCTTCATTTGTCCTATCTACTCATTTTCTTCTTTTAGTGACTCTTCACCTTTGTATCTTGCAACCTTTTCATGTTCAATCTCTTTAATCATTAGAAGATTGATTTTCTCTTTTTCCTGCCCCAACTTCTTTACTTGATATGATGTATCATTGTCTGAATCTTCATTGATCTTGTCCATATGGTCATGTTTCTGACTTCTTGAAGTTTTAAGTTGTTCCTTTAGTTTCCCAATGAAACCTTCTACTCTTCTCAATTTGAATTTCAATACGCCATTCTCAGCCTTCTCTTTATCTAGGTCATCAAGTGATGCTTCAAATTTTTCTTGCAAACTTTTTGAATCCATTCCGATCTCCCTTAAGCTGTTAAGCTTTCTCTCCAAGGGCCAATAGCTCTGATACCAATTGTTAGGATTAGGTAATATTGAGAGGGGGGTGAATCATTATTATTTCACTTTAATTTAAACTTCAACCAATTAAAAATAAACCATAACAATGTTTAAATGAAAAGAACATAAATGCACAACACATAACTCATGACACCATGATTTGTTCTTCAGGAAACCCTGGCCAAGGAAAAACCCCGGTGGGGATGGTACCCACAACTTATGCACTAAAATATTATATCCATGTTAGGAGATCTAGCCCTTTCAGGAGCTGATTGTTACATAGTACATTTCCTTGTTAGAGGAATACAAAACCCTATTAGGGGATACAAAACACCTGGATAAAGGTGGTGAGCATACAAATCTTACAATCAAAATATTGTCTCAAAGAGTACTCCAAAAATGAATAATACAAGCACTTCCTTTGCTTAGATAGTTCCAGTTATGGCTTTGTCAAACACTAATCTTGCATCTGCTCTCTGATCTCATATTCACATCCATCATATCATCATCATAGTCATACTTATCACTTTCATAAAGCACTCTATACTTATACAAAATCTTCCTTCTAGTCGGATCTCAAAATACTTCGCAAAACATAATAAAAACTTATGTAAATGCTAAACATAGGGTCATCGATCATATATTACCAAAGTGTCAGAAATATACAACATCTATCTAACTTAAGACATTTCCATACCAACTAACCTTGCCTTAATCTTTGGAACTTCTTATGTTCCTTGTTACACTGATTGTTTGTCTTTGCATAGCTTCACAACACTGTATCTCACTGATCTGATCACCAAAACACATGTGATCTTAATTGAATCATATGCATACCCTAAAAATCCTTCTACTAACTTCACAAGCCATAATACATCATACATTGTCATCGCTAACCTAAACTATAACACAGTATACTGTTATCCTGATTTTGTACTTAGTCATTTTCATGACTGTGACTTGAGGACCAAAACTCTCTACATGAAATCGCTCTAGCATAAGTGTTTCCATAAATGACAACCCTCAAGTGATCCCTAGTGCTCCAAAACATCACTTTCCAACATATTATATATTAAGGGAAATTGTATTGGTATTATATGATATACTTCATCGTTGTTCTAATCTTTACTATATGATACAATTTCTCTCATTCCATTTAATATTTCAAGGTTAAATCCTAAAGAGGGGCTTGACAAAGTAAACCCCATCCCCCCAAAAAAATTCCCCTCTTCTTGTTTGTAGGTGCAGATTTGCGAAGGTACAGATCCAAAAATGGAAATACTAAGACATAATTTATGTCACAGGATAGAGACCTTTTTTTAGCTCTCTCAAGTGTAGGTCAAATTTTTGCGACCTATACTCATATAGGTCACCCCAAGTCAACTTTTTCCTGGCACTCTAAGATTTTTACAGTCAAAAGTTACAATAGCCAATATCCTAAATCATATTCTTTTTCTGATTTTGACACAATTTGGTCTAGGGTTTTGAAAGACCTAAAGTGGAATCCTATACTAGCCCTCAAGGTGTGTATATCCTCTTTATTTTCCTCTTCCTTTCATATATTTTCATGTCATATATAAGATTTGAATATTTCTTCTCGTCACTTCCTTAGTATAGTTTACTTTCAAGCCTTCTTTCTCACTTTCATTTACATCAAGGGAAGAACCAAAATATCATCTTCAACTAGATCTTGTATTTGTGTCCCTTTCATCTCCTTTGGTGATACAAATAAGATTCTAGGGGACTAAGAGTCAAATTTTGGTCTCCTTCCTAATGTATGTGTGAATTTGGTGGTCTACCATTGATCAACATTTTCTACATCACGATAAGATTGATTCATGTTAAATATAATTCAAACTTGTGTAAATTAAATTCTAAAACCATTTTGCATAAAAGAAACTAATTATTCTTACATGAAATTAAATAACACATTGTAATCTAGATCAAAAAATTGCTGGAATGAAACTAAATTCTATGGAAAAATCCAACAAAGCTTCTATCTAATCTTTTAGATTCATCACTTCCTCTATTTCCTATTAAAATCATTTCTAATTTATGAAAAAACTACTGCTAAATTTTACTTCTTATTAAACATGTAAATCTAAACATTCATAAGATTTAGATTATCAAATTAACTAATACCATAAATCTATTCTAGTGATGCAAGATATTGTAATGATTAACGATAAATCTGCAAAAGATAGTCTAAAGATAACTTCAGCTTACTTAAAATTGAAGATCTAAAGTTACTAAACATGAAATATAGAAATGAATAGAAAGAGATCACCTTCCTTCGATAGAGTGGACCCTACTCTACCTTTGGAGGGATCTTTACACACTAAAGATAGATCGAGTCCTTTAAAATATGCATTGAAATGGGCTCTCAAAGGGGATCACAACAATGTTCAAAAAATACAAATTATAGAGGATCAAAATGTTGATAATCTAATGCCTAATTTTCTAACTACTACAACCTAGATTGGATGAGTATACATACCCTTATTTTTAAATTCAAATAAAGAAACCAATCAAGCTATTGAGTAAAAACTACACCAAGTAAAAAATAAAATTAGTTGTTCAAAAATAACATTTCCACTTTAATCATTAGTGAAACTAGAAGTTTCACTAATAATCAAACAGTAACTTTGAAAGAAATAAATGTACTGGTAGAGGTTAGGAGTGATCAAGAGCTCTACATTGCCACATAAAAGATAAAAAATCAACATCATCAAACAATCATTTTGCAAACTAAAACATAATCTATGATAATAGGAACAAAAATATCATAGAAAAGCTTCTGATAAGCTATCTTTCATCATTAATTTTATTGTGAAAAGAATACTTCTAGATACCATTTCTAATATATTCATTAATTAACCAAGTATATAGACAAAAAGAGAAAACATGAAAGTATTTAGTCTATTGCCAATCATATTAATTATTAAAATATTTAAAGTTTTAAAGTATAAAACATTATAATTAAATTGTCAAAATGAGGAATCATCATTGCAATGTGTTCAATATTGTTGCACTTATAACATAAAAAATTGAAATCAACCAAAGGAGAAAATATATTCCTACTCACGAATTTTCTCTTTTAGATAGAAAGTCTTCTACAATCTACTACCTTATGTCCATAATTATTGTAGTTGAATTAGTAACCAAAGAGAGAATGATTGAATCTAGTATTGTATATTGGTCCACCTATAAAATTTTTTCTAGATATATTCTTTTGTCTATGGACATAGATGGACCCTTCATCCACCTTTTTGGTGTCTTCAATCACTCTACATTGATTAGATCCTAAATTTATGGAGCCATAATTATCTAGTTATTCTTTACTCCACGAAATGAAATGCTCAATAGATTTATTAATTTGATCTATTGAATCTAATGTTGGTCTTGATGTGTAGTGCCCTATGACTGCATAAAATATCATCTAAGATCTCATTACTCTTTCTAGAATTTACATTTTTTCTTTGCCGATTCTTTTCTTTCTCCAAGTCCTCTCTCAAGGATACCATCATTTCCTCTAAGCTTTCATATTCCTTCTCATTGGTATTTAAACTTTATGTTATGACATCATTTTCCCTTCTTGTTATTCCAATTGAACTTTCAATTGTATGATCTACATCTGCAATTTTTCTTTTATTTTAAAATATTTTAAAATTCATAGTCCTTTTCTCAAAATCATTTTCTTTATATGCTTAGTCTCCTTGTACTCATGATGATGTTCTTCCAAATACATTTCAACATATTCTTCCTAATTTTCAGATTACATACTTACTGCATCCTTACTTAAGGTTTCCATTTCCATGAATAGAACCTTTTTACTTTCATTCCCAGAAGTCTAATAATCATATTCCTCACATGAGTTTCCATATTATTCAACATACAAGTCATATCCTACATTGGGCCACACTTTGGAACCTCATCGCTTAAAAATGTGTTAAATATTATGAAGGTGAAAAATGTATCTTTAGTAACCCCAAATCTCTATCTCCATTTGACAGATAAGTAACAAATCTCTTCCTCAGATATGGTATGAATGTGAAATATAACTTAAGAAATTCAAAAGATAAATCATTTCTATCTCCTTCCTCAAAGACTCAGAATTGTCTAGGGACCAAGGAGGGAGTATTAAGTTTGTATCAAACTTTATGCAGGTAACATTTTGCATTGATAAAGTTGCATTCTCTTTAAAATTACCAAAGTCTTCAATTTTTAAAAAAAGATCTAAATCATTTTCCTTGCTAGGAAAGGATCAATATTACTCAATAATAATTTGAAGATGATCCATCTCTGTTAATTTGTAATCATAGGAGTCTTAACAATCTTGGGTCACATGATCTCTCAAGTGACATATATTACATACCAAATGTGGTTCTTTATATAAAATATTTTGATTTGAAACTCCATTTTTTGAATGTATCTTTAGAGATGAAGGAAAATACTTTGAGGTGTCTAACAAGAGATCCCAGATCAAACATCAAATTGATGCATCTAGGGTAGACATCATCATGGTATAAGAGTCTAAGACATTACATGTTACTTTTGAGACAACAATTATGAAATGGATGAAGTGGAAAATTATTCGTGTCCAATTAGTGAGACCATCAAGGGGGCCTAATAACCTTATGGAATCCAAAATTAGTACAAGTACAATTCATTGAATCAAACAGTAATTGGAAGTTTATGGAGGTGTAAATTTTTGACACTAAGTTCATTGTATTCAATTCATATGGTCCCTATGCAGCTCAGGAAAAGAAAAGGCTTTGGGATGCATTAACTTTCATATACAAACATATTCTAATCACAATATTATCCTTAAAGGGGATTTCAATGCCATAACTTATGTTTTCATGAAAAAAAAAAGGGAGGCATATGCCCTCCACAAAGAACCATGGAGGATTTTTCACATTTCATATCTAATAACGCCCTCAAAGACATTCCACCTCAAAAAGGATAGTTTACATGGACTAATAGGAGGCATAATTTTGTATAGGTTGCAGAGAGGTTGGATAGATTTCTTGTTAATCACACATGGCTCATACAAAATTACAAGTTATAATAAGAAATTTTATCATTTCTAGCATCAGACCATTATGCTATATCCCTACTTATTACTATGACTAATCTCTCACAGAGGCATATGTCATCTTTTAAGTTTTACAGAACGTGGTTAACACATCCTCACTTCATCCCTCTTCTAAGATAATGGTGGGTTGGTGCCCCCTTCATCAAGGGTTCCAAAATGTTTAGGCTCTTCCACATATAACATGTTAAAGTCCATATCAAAATATGAAATTCACAAGTGTTCAAGAAAATTTTTAAACAAAAAGAGGAAGTGGCAAATGAGTTGGAAGATATGCATGAGTGTATAATCTAGCAAGGCCTAGATGCAAGTACATATGAAAATAGAAACAAATGAAAATTTTATGGGAATAATTATGAAAACGAGAGTAGATTTGATAAAGAGAAAAGTCTAGGGAGATTTGGTTAAAATATGGTGACCATATTACAAAGAATTTTCATGCCCCAGGAAAGGCAAAGAGATCTTCCAAAACAATTTTCTCTATTCAAGAAATTGACTCAGGAAAGGAATTGACTAATGCCATTGATATTTAGGAAGAGGGTGTAAATTTCTTTACAAACCTACTTGCACCTTTAGTAAATGCAAGTTCATCAACCACTAACATAGATGAGAAAGTTCTATTAAATTATATCATCCCCTTCATAATCACACAACAAGACAACACTTTTATTATGAGACCCTTTATCCTAGATGAAGTTAAATGTGTATTCTGTTGAGAGCCAAAAAAGGCTCCAGGACTTGATGGCTTCATTGCATTATTCTTCCATAAGTGTTGGGATGTCATAGCTCCTTATTTTCTTATAGCTCTAGAAGAGTCAAGAAAGAGTGGTTATATGTTAAAGAATTTTAGTTTCACAAACATAGTTATTTTTACAAAGGTAAAAGAACCTAAAACATTTGCGAACTTCAGGAAAATCTCATTATGTAACACCGTCTACAAAATATTTACCAAGGCTATCTATTTAAGGTTGCAAAAATTCATCTCAAAAATCATTTCTCCAGAACAAGGGGGTTTTGTTCTGGGCAGAGAAAGTGTTGAAGGTGCCTTAGTAGCCTATGAAGTTCTTCATTCAGTTTATTCATCTCATCTTGTCTCATTTATTGTCAAACTTGATATGATGAAGGAATGCAATAAGAGTGAAATGGAGTTTTCTACTTAAGGTTCTTAGAAAGTTTAATTTTTCTACAAGTGGTGTAAATGGATCAAATCATGTATCTCATGTGTCTTTTTTATATAATTAGTAATGGTACAACAACTGGATTCTTTAATGCTACTCAAGGGGTAAGACAAGGCGACACTCTTTTGCATTTTCTTTTCATCATCATGGCAGAGGCTCTCAATAGAATGATAAAACATCAAAGCACTTTAGGCTTATGGCATGGCATTCACATTCTAGGCACAACTATCTTAGTCCTACACATCTTGTTTGTTGATGATACTCTTATGTATGGAAGAGATAATCTTGTAGAAGAAAAGAAGATTAAAAAATTCTTGGAAATGTATACAACAGTCTCAGGGAAAATAATTAATGATCACAATGCTAAAATATATATCTTTCATACAAAGATAGGTATGAAAAGAAAGATTATTCAAACTTTAGGCTTTCAAGAAGCAGAGATCCCTTGTACATATCTTGGAATCCCCCTTTTTTTATGGGAACAAATAAGGTATCCTATTGGAATAAAGTTATTGAAAGAATCAGATCAACTATTTCAATATGGAAGGCTAGATGGCTTTCACTTTTAGGTAGGTTTCTTCTTATCAAATTAGTGCTTGTTGATATTCCAAACTATTATATTTATGTGCTCAAGGCCCCAAATTTTGTAATACAACAAATTAAAAAACTCATAAGAATATTTCTATAGAAAGGTAACTTATCCGCCACAAAAACAAAATCCCACTTGTTTCACTAGATAGCATGGCCAATGGGAAAATGGAAGGTGGTGTAGGTTGTTTGATCTAATAGAGAGAAATATTGCATTTGGAGGAAAATTGTATGGAAGATGTATGCACAACCATTCTCTATACAGAGTCAAATTTTACAAGAAAAATACCTTGATTCCAATAATCCCATAAGTATCTTTACAGTGCATAACCCTCTGGGTAGGTCATTTATATGGAATTATATTATGACATCTAGAAAAATAGTCACCACTTACATTTCATGGAAGGTTCACAATGGATGGATGTTCATTTTTGGAATGATTCATGTAATGACCACCCCCATTAAAAAAATTTCAGGAGTTATAGTCAATCATTCTAATCTACATTCAAACATGAGGGTACAAGTTTATAGATTATGTCCGCTCATTGGAGATTGGATAAAGTCATAATGGCACCAACAAAGAATGGAATAGACTCAGTTAAACAAGGTTATAAGGCTCTTCAATATATATATATATAGAGAGAGAGAGATAACAAGAGTCTCATAGAGAATATTCATTCTCCTGGAACAATAAAGTTTTACCATTTGAGGCATGAAGTTTCTCATGGTTAGTCTTGAGGAAGCGAGTCTTGACAAGCGATAGATTAACTAAATTGCAAATTGGTCATCCTTTTAACTATGTTTTATATGATTGTGAGATTGAAAGTGTGGGTCATCTTTTTGTCCAATGTCTTTTTTCACAACAGTGTTGATTTTTTGTGATGAACAAGCTTCAATTTTCATCTCCATTACCAAATATAATATGGGATATTTTTCAGTCCTGGCCCATCCTTTATAAAACACCCTTTTATGCATGCATCTAGAGGATTATACTAGTCAAAGCCCTATGGTCAATATGGTGGGAGCGTAATAAATGCATATTCAAGAGAATTTATTTAACTATTGGGAAGGTGAATGAAGGGATAGAGAAATAAATTCTAGAACTAACCAATGCTTATGTCCAAAAGTATAAGGATTGCTGCTCTCTGTCCACCTCTCGGGATGACATAGTTAAGAAAACTTTGAGAAATATATGTCTACCATTTAATGGTAGCCAACAACTCCCTTTTAAGAAGAAGGTAAAAAAAATTTTAATCAAATGGAAACCACCAGATCCAAATATCATGAAGATCAATTTTGACAATTCATCGTGAGAAAATCTGAAAGTGGTGGGAACTAGTGTTTGTATCAGGGATCACCATGGGTTAGTAAAAGTAGTTAAAACCCTTGCCCTTCCTCAAAGTACTAATAATATAATGGAAGCAATGACTCTTCTCCATAGTCCTATTCTAGGAAAATGCCTTGGCTTTACAAATGTTCATGTGGAAGGAGATTCACTTCTCATTATAAATGCATGCAAGGATTGAAAATGTTATAATTTTGGCACATTGGATACGTTTTACAATAGGTGTCAAAGAACCTAGACTCTTTTCTTAACTTCAAGATGTCCCACACATATCGGGAAGGCAATAGTTTGGCAGATTATTTAGCTAACTTGGGTTGATAAACTGGAAATAGATTCTTCAAAGGAAAATTTCAATATTCTAAGGTTTCCTCATTTAATTAAGATTGCTAACGAAGAAGGGCATATGTCAAATCAGTAATAATGGCATGAGTTATTATTATAGTTCATGCTTCTTAGTGTACCAAAGTTGTTTTATGTTTGCATACTAAGCTGAATGCTTACGTTCTCATGATTATGTATATGTCACATTTCATACGGTCTTCATCTTGCACAAGTGGGGGTAGATTTCTCTCATCTCAAATGTTCAGAAATGTTAATTTAAATGACTGATGGTATTCAAGTTATGATTACAATGTGTTCATCCAAATCTGCCAAATATTACCCATATTTATCTCACATCGGTTATGACCATGCGAAAGGGCCTTGTTGAAGTGTTGGTGATCGAGCTAAGATGTGATGTGGATAGGTGTTTATTTCTAACGATTTTTCATCTGATTGAAGGTTTTGATAGTACATTTATGATGTTTGTGTGCATCATACTGAGGAGTGAATTAAGTTGGCATTTAAGAAACATTGGAATTTGAGAGTTTTTCATGTGTGAGCAGGGATTTTAATCCTGTCGATCCTTGCAATTTTTTCATTCTCATTCCTTCTTCTTGTTTTTGCTTATCTGAGAATGTTTTATTTGCAATCATCAGACAACGAAGGGGAGTTGAGTAGTAAACCTAAGATTTGCAGTGACTGTCTTCAGACACACGTGGAGTATTATCAAAGAAACTACTGTCTTCATCTGTAGGTGTTCGATTGGAAGTTTCCTTTTTCTGGACACATCATAGATAATCACTTAGGTCATATTTTCAATGTGCATTGTCATCAATTTCGGGATAACATTAGGCAAGTTCTGGGTGAGGACATTCTCTCGCAAAGGACTAGAAGGGTTATATTTCCTTCTCAACTGGTATCTTTTTTCCTATCAAATATTTTTGATCTTACCCAATCTTGTCATTTACTTCAAAGTATAGCAGAAAAGGTGGTTAAAGAGGTGTTTATCCAAGATAACATAATTCCTAGGGCAGTGCAAAGATATGACCTATGGCATGGGCAAGCCCATGTCGAGGGTTTATTTCCTTCTTAAGGGTTATGGATTTGTTTCAATTTACAAGACCATCAAAGATTCATTGGAGATGCACTGGATTCGGGTTTTAAGAGTTGCATTTCAAACACATCTACCGACTGTTGGTGCAGAGGTTGCCGAGAAAATCAAGGTAATAGTTAAGGCTATTATGGTGTTAATTGATCATGAGCATGATGTTTGTATTCCGCTCAAAGTGCCCGTCTTCGAACCCCAGTTGCAGCATCCAAAAGCAGTGCACTTGGAACCAGAGGTACCTGACATTGCCAATTCTTCTCAACATGCTAATTCTCCTTGACAACGGAGTCATCACTGTCTAGTTATTCTTGAAATGCCACCAGAGAATGCGCGAGAGGTGCAGATATGGAGGAATGAACCTCCCAAAAACCCAATTTTGATATCTGTGGTTATGGTTTAATATTACCTCTTTGTCGATATCAGACCAAGGAATACGGTTAAGCTCCTAATAAAAATGTACAAAAGACAAAAATATTCAGATTTTTTTTTAGATCTGCGAAAATGCAGTGATTTTTTTTTGCAATTTTTTTGTTGTTTTCGATTCAAAATATGCAGATTATGAAGAATAGATACTGAAAATTTCGCAAAAGTCTGTTGTGTTTTCAGATTTTTCCAAATTTGGTCAATGGTACATTTTGGATGGAGCTTAGCCGCTACCCGAATTAATATGGTATAGTTAACAATTTTGTATATAAGACAGCTAGTGTTATTTTAGAATCTATATATATATATATATATATAGGCTTCTAGTCTTTTTGCAAGAAAAAAAAAACAAATATGATGAGGTAGATTTGGATTTTCAAAGAAGGATAGATCATATTTGAGAAATATCCCTACTTGGTTCCTAAAAATATCTATCATTTTTTATTCCCTATATTCTAATGGAAGACAATTCAATTGGATTCACCTAGGAATGAATTTAATATTGACCAAACTAGGGTTTGAATTAGGGATCCAGGGTTGCATATGAAGTCCAGTGCTATTGAAGAACTGACTTTTAATACAAAACTTTGAATCTATGCTTTCTTTTGATTTAAAAATGACCACAAAGAATCCTAACCCTTGATCTAAAAGAAAAACATCATTAACTTCAGACTAGTTATCATCTATCCATTTAAACAGTTCTCTTCTACTAATAGATATGTTCCAGAACTTACATATCAATGCTCGCTGCTAAAGATCCTAAATTTTTGAGGGTAGGGCCTCTTCTAAGAAGGTGATTATCAAATCCTTACTTGCATATGATCTCCCTTTAAGCTCTTCCTGTGGTTGATCTACCTCCTTGCAAAGGCTATTATTCTCTTCTTCTGATGTGATCTCTTTCCCTTGAGAGGTTTCCAAAAAATCTGCTCCTCCCTCCTTGACAAATTGGGTCAATGTTATGTTTTTCATTTTAGAGTTGAGAGTCTTTGACACCCATCTCTTATTTCCTAAGTCGTTCCCATATATCTTCTTTCTTGGAAATCTATTATTATAGCTGTTTCTAATCAATGGGAGTCTCCATTTTTTTGAGCTACCTAAGGGAACTAATCTCTCCTTATGAGGTAAAGGAATATTGTTTGGGAATGTAAGTGGATGGTCTAAATTTTCATTTTCCCTTTTCCTTTGATTTTGGTAACCTATATTAACAAGATTTTGTCTTTAAATTCTGAGAAGTTCAAGAGGATTTGTAATACTCCTCCCTGAGAACTAGGGTCTCTCTGGAATCTTCGATTTGTTCCAAACTAGAAATAAGATCAACTTTTGTCCATAAATATGTTTTTCCTATGAATCCCTATATCATTTTTTTTAAAGATTGAAGGATCCCATTTATTGATTTAATGATTTTCCAAAAGGGGGGGGGCGTATTAATTGGAATCCTCGATGGCATTGTTGGCAAAATAAGGATATTGTTAGGAAAATATGTTGGGATCTTTTCAATATTAACCTTGCCTATGTTGATTCTTCCATTACATTGATTATTTGTGCTAGATCCTCTCACATCTTGTCTTCCTATTCCCCATGAATTTTGAAGTCGAGATTCCATCCTATCCAGCTAACAATATTGATGGCCTATTGTTTTTCTATAGTGATAATATTTGATGAAGGGTGCTCCCTTTAATACTAGAAACACATAACAGAAATAGAGAAACAACAACAATATGCAAGAACAGAAAATTGGCTTCTTATTATCTCCACAAATGTGGAATTACAAACTTTCAGAATTACAATATGCAAAGCCACATGGGCATTCCCTTACAATATTCTGTAGGACAAAGCCTCGAATTATTGCCCAGATCTACTACCCAGAACTATTCTGAACTGCCTAAGACAATAATACAGCCTTCCTTATATAGGCAATTTTCCACCGCCTGGAAGGTTCCAGAATTTTAGCCAATAAGGCCGACCAAACTTAGAATTATTTTATTTTACATTTTATTACATCATAGTCGGCTCAAGATAACCTTTGAAACCCGAACAGAAATTTTGAAGAAAATTATTTTCCGCCATTTCGGGTGGCCCAACTTCCGAAGACCATAATTCATCACCAGTTGACCCGATCGGCTATTATAACCCCATTTCGGAAATGCCACGAAGCGCTCTACAGGCTTGACCCACGCAAGCGCCCGTCACCCAAATTTTTGACCTCATCCGGGGCCTCTACAGCCTTCAAAACTGAGTTCAAAGTTTCTGTAACCTGCTGCCAATACCGAAAATCTTCAATATCTTCCAATATACACTTGATCTGGCAATGAAACTTTACTGGTAGGCTTATATGACCAAAATGAACCTCCAAGAAAGAAATCAGATCATTCTGAGCACATACAAAAATTACCAAAAATAGTAACTTTCCATAAATAGCAGCTCTACACAAAATAGCCCTTATTGAATATAAAAATAGAAATATTTTTGGGTGATGCAAGATTGCTCTTACACCCAGGATGCTCCTGCATCAGACACCCAGGGTAATTTGAGAAGTGACCCTGTCACGACTCAGGTGTGCAGAGGAAAACCAAGACGGCTAACCTCCTCCTTTGTCAGCCATGATGAATCTTCAACAGGTCATCCTTTCCACTTGACCAGATATTCTTCATATGTCCTGTTCCTTGTGCTTCTACCAACACGACTGTCCAGTATATCTTCGATCTCCTTAGTGTCTGAACTAGTTGCTGGAATACTCTACTGTGCTGCTGTGATCTAATCTCCAACACCTCCTTCATGATACTCTGCCAGATCTGAAATGTTAAAAATTGGTGAAATATTTAGCTCAGTAGGCAATTCTACCTCATACGCGTTTCCCGAATCATGTTTCTTCAGTATCCTACATGGTCCAAACTTCTTCATTTTCAGCTTGTTATATGTACCAACTGGAAACCGCTCCTTCCGCAAATGAACCATGACTTCATCACCAACCTAAAATTTCTTATACCTCCTTTTCTCATCTGCCTTAGCCTTATACTGTGCGTTCATCTTGGTAATATGCTTCCTCACCTCTTCATGGATGTTCTTCAAGTGTTCTGCAAAATCTTCAGCTTCAGCACTACTTATTTCTCCTTTATCTATCTTCCTCAATTCAGATGCATTTCTTGGACTACTTCCATATACAATCTGGACTGGTGATTTACCAGTGCTCCTATTGACAGAATTATTGTATGCAAATTCTGCCTGTGGTAAAATCAAATCCCATCCTGTTGGCTTATCTCCAACCAAACATCTCAGCAAATTTTCCAAACTCCTATTCACCACCTCTGTCTGTCCATCAGTCTGTGGATGATGTGATGAACTAAACTTCAAATCTGTCTTCAACTTCTTCCACAATGTATGCCAGAAATATCCAACAAACTTAGTGTCCCGATCTGAAACTATGGTCTTTGGCAAACCATGAAGTCTCACTACTTCTCTGAAAAACAATTCTGCTACATGAACAACATCATTAGTCTTCTTGCAGGGAATGAAATGTGCCATCTTTGAAAATTTGTCAACCACCATAAAAATTGAATCATGTCCCCGCTGAGTCCTCGGTAAACCAAGAACAAAGTCCATGCTGATATCCTCCCAAGGCTTCTCTGGTACGGGTAATGGCTGATAAAACCCTGTATTCTGCTTCACTTCTTTCGCCATCTGACATACTCTACAACTCTGTACAAACTTCTTCACATCTTGCTGCAACTGTGGCCAATAATAATTCTCACTAACCAAACCAAGGGTTTTGTCACGACCAAAATGTCCAGCCAATCCTCCACTATGCTTCTCCTTGATGAGATTCTCCCTCATAGAACTTTGTGGAATGCACAACTGACTCCCTCTGAATAGCATATCATCCTGGATGATGAAATCCAACCATTTTGTTCTGTCTAGAGTAACAGGTTCTGCACAAGCTTTCCAAGCTTCACCAAAATCAGGATCCTCTGGATACAAATTCTTGAGTTCCTTGAACCCAACCACTTCAATCTGCATTTCTGTCAGCAATAGTTGCCTTCTGCTAAGAGCATCTGCAACCCTATTAGACTTTCCACTCCTGTGTTTCAAAACAAATGTATAACTCTGCAAAAACTCAACCCATTTCAAATGCCTTTGATTCAATTTTCCTTGACTATTCAAATATTGCAAAGCTTGATGATCAGTATACAAAACAAACTCCTTAGGAAGCAGATAGTGTCTCCACTTCTTTAATACCTGAACTATAGCATAAAATTCCTGATCATAAACAGAATATTTGCTCTTGGCATCGTTTAACTTCTCACTGAAATAAGCAACAAGTTTACCTTCTTGGCTCATAACAGCTCCTATTGCAGTACCACTAGCATCACAATCTACTTGAAACACCTTATTAAAATCTGGAAGTGCTAAAACAGGTTGTTCTATAACTTTTTGTTTCAACAATTAAAAACTCTTTTCCGCCCCATTAGTCCACTTAAATTCTTTTCTATCCCCTCTCATTGTTTCAGTCAAGGGTCCACAAATACTGCTAAAATTTTTGATAAACTTTCTGTAAAAGCTAGCTAGACCATGAAAAGATCTTACCTCAGTAGCACTCCTTGGAGTAGGCCATTCAAGGATAGCCTGTACCTTCTCTGGGTCCATTTTTAGACCTTCTGCTGAAACTACAAATCCCAAATACACTAACTCTTTCTTCACAAAACTGCACTTCTTCAAATTAATCAACAATTTCTCTTCTCTCAACTTCTCAAATACCATATGAATATGCATCATATGCTCATCCAATGTCTTACTAAAGATCAAAATATCATCTAGGTAAACAATGACAAACTTACCCAAAAATTCTTTTAGAACCTCGTTCATGAGCCGCATGAAAGTGCTCGGTGCATTGGTTAGCCCAAAAGGCATGACTAACCACTCATATAGTCCTTCCTTTGTCTTGAAGGCAGTCTTCCATTCATCTCCTTCTCTGATCCGAATCTGGTGATATCCACTCTTCAGATCTATCTTTGAGAAATACACAGCTCCACTCAAACAATCCATAATATCATCCATTCGTGGCAATGGAAACTTGTACTTGATTGTGATCTTGTTTATTGCCCTAGAATCTGTACACATCCTCCACTCTCCATTCTTCTTTGGTGCTAATACCGCTGGTATAGCACAGGGACTCAGACTCTCTCGAATCAACCCCTTTTGTAACAGTTCATGTACTTGTCTGTTCAGCTCCTCACTTTCTGCAAGTGTCATTTTGTGTGCTGCCTTATTCGGCAAACTCGCTCCTGGGATCAAGTCCATCTAATGACTGATCTTCCTGACTGGTGGTAATCCATCAGGCACGTTATCGGATACAATATCCTGAAACTCATTCAACAAATCTGTAACTTCTACAGGTACATCCTCCACTTCTTCTTTACCAACTTTTGGAATTAAAGCAAAACACACATGCTCATGCCTCATACCATCTAGGAATTTTCTTCCATCAACAAATGTTATTCTTGCGTTACCACATACCTTTTCTTCAGTCTCCTTCAATGGTTTTAGCTTATGTCGCACTCCATCCTTTGTCAGGGAATAGGTATTCGCACGACCATCATGTACAACACATCTGTCAAACTGCCATGGTCTACCCAACAACATATGACATGCATCCATAGATATGATATCACACAATACCTCATCTTGGTATCCGCCAATCTTGAACTTCACTAGGCATTGTTCATTGACCATGACCCTGTGGTCATCCTGTACCCAGGCAATCCGATATGGATGTGGGTGTTTCTGTCTCTTGAGCTTCAACTTTGTCACCATCTCTTCTGACACCAAATTGTCAGTGCTTCCACTATCAATAATCACATCACAACATTTACCTTCACACTTGCACCTGGTGCGAAATAGGCTCCTCCTTTGCTCAGGTTCATTCTCACCACTCAACAGGACTCTTCTGTTAATCAACGTTTCTCCTCTTTCAGCATCTTCAGAATTTGATGATCTGGCATCTTCATCTACATGTGCAACTCTGGCCTGGCCTTCATTTCTCCTGTCTGTTCTGCCTTGGCGCTGAGGACATTCAAATGCCCTATGACCTTCTTCTCCACAGTGAAAACATGTTCCACGGAAGCCACCTCTTCCAGATCCTTGTCCTCTTCCTCTTCCTCTCTGATCTCTATTATTATGATCCTGGAAGCGATTGAAATTATTTCCTCGCTGATTCTGACTACTACTGGCCTCATCCTTCTTTTTCGGATCCTCATTTCGGCCACCATATGATCGTCCACCAGATCGTCCACCGCGACCTCTTCCGTTTTGTCTGCTCTCAAACTTCTTGTTCATCTTTTCCTCTACTTTTAGGGCAAACTGGTATGCCTCTTCAATACTGTTCATTCGAACCAGATTCAGCTCCTCCTAAATGCTTGGCCTTAACCCATTAAGGTATCGGGAAACTTTCTCCTTATCAGCTTCTGCGTGGCCTGTTCTGATGAGAAGTCGATAGAACTCATCTGTATACTCCTGAACAGATCTTCCTGCTTGCTTCAAACTCTGCATTTTCTTCAGTAGGTCAAGCTCATAATCAACAGGAATGAACTGTCACTTCAATTTATCCACCATCCGATCCCATCTCGTGATTTTCTCCTTTCCCCTTCTATTTCGCTCCAACTGAATCTCTTGCCACCATATCTTCGCATGACCTTTCAGTCTGGCCTTCGCAAATTTGACCCTATCAGGATCCTCAACATCTTCATACTCAAAATATTCCTCACATTCGTTAATCCAGTCGATCAATTCTTCTGGGTTAAGATTTTTAGAAAATGTAGGAACCTCAATCTTAGGTCTTTTCCCAATCTTAGAAATGGCCCGAAAAAGTCTTTCTTCCTCCTGGTTCACAATTTTGACTTCTCCTTCTTGATATTCTTCTTCGGCTTCATCCTCGCTTTCATCTCTGACATTAAGATTCATTCCTCTGCGAATCTCTTCTTGCAATGCTCGCACTTGTCTCTGCAGCTCTCTAACCTCAGGTGTTACAACACCATCTCTTCCGCCACATTCTCTTCGTGGAGGCATTTTCGCGATGCGCGTTGAAACCCTAGCCACGGTCCTGGTGCAAATTGCCTCACGGTCGGTGATCTGTTTACACACTCAAGAACTCCTGATCTGATACCACCTGATGAAGGGTGCTCCCCTTAATACCAGAAACACATAACAGAAATAGAGAAACAACAACAATATGCAAGAAGAGAAAATTGGCTTCTTATTATCTCCACAAATGTGGAATTACAAAATTTCAGAATTACAATATGCAAAGCCACATGGGCATTCCCTTACAATATTCTGTAGGACAAAGCCTCGAATTATTGCCCAGATCTACTACCCAGAACTATTCTAAACTGCCTAAGACAATAATACAGCCTTCCTTATATAGGCAATTTTCCACCGCCTGGAAGGTTCCAGAATTTTAGCCAATAAGGCCGACCAAACTTAGAATTATTTTATTTTACATTTTATTACATCATAGTCGGCTCAAGATAACCTTTGAAACCCGAACAGAAATTTTGAAGAAAATTATTTTCTGCCATTTCGGGTGGCCCAACTTCCGAAGACCATAAGTCATCACCAGTTGACCCGATCGGCTATTATAACCCCATTTCGGAAACGCCACGAAGCGCTCTACAGGCTTGACCCGCGCAAGCACCTGTCACCCAAATTTTTGACCTCATCCGGGGCCTCTAAAGCCTTCAAAACTGAGTTCAAAGTTTCTGTAACCTGCTGCCAATACCGAAAATCTTCAATATCTTCCAATATACACTTGATCTGGCAATGAAACTTTACTGGCAGGCTTATATGACCAAAATGAACCTCCAAGAAAGAAATCAGATCATTCTGAGCACATATGAAAATTACCAAAAATAGTAACTTTCCATAAATAGCAGCTCTGCACAAAATAGCCCTTATTGAATATAAAAATAGAAATATTTTTGGGTGATGCAAGATTGCTCTTACACCCAGGATGCTCCTGCATCAATATTAAAAACCTATCAACCTTGCATCGTTCCTATAAGATCTTCTCAACCTTGAATAGGTTTTGTTCTCCCACCAAACTGGATGATTCTAACACCATACTTCATTCTTATAGAATATGTTCATTCCTGCAAAGGGTTTTTCCTTCCAGAGAAAAGGTTGACTCCAAGAAAATCTATATGAACCATTCTTCCCTTCTCCGTTTATATATAATCTCTTTGTCCCTACTTCGAGCTCTTCTATTTCTTACAATATTTTCTATATTATTAAAATTATATTTTAAAAAATATTCTACAAAATTAAATAATTATAAAAAAATAGTCTTCTAAAAATATAAACATAATGTAATAAACTAATTTAACATAATTTAAAAGGACTATTTATAAAGTGACATAATTATGTTAAAAAAGGCTATCAAACTTCCACCTTTGACAAGATTTAGTTTTGTTTTCGTGTGTGTGTGTGTGTGTAGGAATCTCAATTGTCACACTAGGTATTAATGAGTTCCCCTTACAAGGGTTAGAGAGAACTTGGTATGTACGTCTTAACACTTCACTATTTTACCATAACTTAGGCCCTCTAAATTCTTTATCATAGAAAATATATTATACGTAATTTTATTATATTATAGTATTTTATTTATTTTTAGATATAGTTGTGAATCTTCTCTTATTTATGTATTTTTAATAATGATTTTAAATTATGCAAAGGTTATATTATAATTGTGTTCAAGTATTGATTATATCTTATTTCAGGATTATTAATATTTTTAGTGAGATTATTTTATCAAGAGATCCTTTTTCATATGTAGTTATGTTTGATTAGGTTATTTTAATAAAAATACAATTTTATTAAAATTATCTAGAATTTATATTTATTTTTTATTGACATTAATTTGAGAGTTTAATTTATTAAAGTTAATATCTAGTTCTAATTAACACCATCAAAATGTGTACCTTGGTAGATATGCATTAAGGCTACAACTTTTTTGAATAAAGTAGATAAATCTTGACAAACAAAATTCTTAACTTTGATGTCCTACATTGGACCACACTTTAGGACCTCATCACTTGAAAATGTATTAAATATTGTAAAAGTGAAATACATATCTTTAGGGCTTTTTCCTATTTGTTTTGGATTCACTTTGGCGAGTTGTCTCTAATGTCATAGTATAGTGGACAATTGAGTTGGTTTTGTATGAAAGTCTACAAATTTAATCAAGCCTTGAGTACTCCTGATTGAACCACATCTTAATGATTGAAACTTGATTTTCAGATTTCTCAGCATTAATGCAAGGTTAAACCTATAGGTATGAATTTGAATCTAATACAAATTCATATGCATAATTTAACCTTCAAATTTGTGCAATAAAATATAAATATGTACTTCTAACTTGTACAAAATAATTAATATTATCTAACGATTTAACTAAGGCATAAGGATGAGAGTATGTTACCTTCCAAACCTAACATGCCAAATTCTATTTAGGCTTGTCAACACTTTCATGTTTAGATATCAAAGAACACATAAGGATTTCACAAAAAAAAATTATAGTCACATGAAAAGGTTGAATTTACAACATATTTTTGAAACCATATGTATACATATCATAATTGCAATTGTGATATTGAATAACAGTGAAGAATAATCAACTTGACAATTTGTTGAGACTTTCTTGACAAAAATCCAATTATTAGATGCACGAATCATCATTTGCAATGAAATATTATTTTTCAAATAAACAAATTATCATAATCCTCTTCATTACTTAGAACTTATTTATAAAAAATATTTGAATAGCATTTCTTGTGCAATCCTAATGTCTAAATTTAAATATTTGTTATAATACACTTACAAGTATTTTAGCTTAAATCTATACATAGGTGATTTCATTTCCTTACACATGCAAAAACTTAGAAGAATAAGAAACACTTATTCCATGAAAATATCAAGTTCCACTAAAGAATGTGTTGGCATAATTGATGCTAACTAATGATGTGATGGTAAGTGGACTATGAAGTTGTCATGGTATAGATTTGATTACATGATGATTAGTTATTGAGTTGTCATTGATGTCAAGTATTGACCTAGTGTTGTTGAGTATAAGGTTGATGATGAAAGTATTGCAGTAAGTTTCAGTTGTAGCAATTCGTATGGTAGACTTAGGGATGTCTCAGAATGTTAAATGCATGACCGCAACAGTTGAGACTGATTGGTAAGAAAGTTATGATCAAATGAAGTATAACAGTGCAAGTGCTAAGAACAATTAGTAACAGGCAATAGGTGATGTGACTGGTTTGTCAAATCTTTGTTGTGTCTTTTAATGTGGTTACAAGATATGGTGGCTAAAAGTGTTTGGATACTATGGTTGAAATCGCAACAAATTTGGATGACCAAAGTGAAGGTTAGATGATCAGTGAGAAGAGTCAAAACTGTTAACAAGTTGAAAGTACTTATGTTCTTGAGTGACAGTTAAATATTTGATTGGCGATTGGTGAAGGTGATGCAGTGATTTTGGTTAAGTCAGTCATGATCTGGTAATATGTCTTAAATATTGGAGGTGATGATCTGGCAGCACGTTGTTTGATGCTAGCATGTGGAGAAGATTCTAGATGAAGGTTGTGTGTGGTGAAACATGTTTGACCCCTGGACACAAAATTCTATGTAAATCATTGTGGTGGTCAACACGATGTTGGAAATTTGTGGTGCACATTAAATTTTGTTGTTTGATGAATTGGATTTGAGCACAAAGATTAAAAGTTAAACTGTAAGCCATTTAGGGAAATCTTAAGGCGGTGAAAAAATTAAAGGCTTGATGAACAATATATATTGAATGAAGTTGAGAGTTTTTAGTGTTGATCGTGTAATGGGAAAGTGTGGTGTGAAGTGTGAATTGTGATCAAGCCAGAGAAGAGATAAATGTGTTAAGAAGTTTTTGTGTGCTTTATTGGATCTGATCAAGAAGAGGTAGTGCTATTATACAAGTCATTGTTCTTGTTGTTCCCTGACAGTTATAACAGTTAAAAACTCTCAATTGGGTGGATCCTAGCAGGTCCCTATTATAAATCCTCTAACAAGGTGGCACATTAGTTTATGTTTGAAGTCCTCTAACAAGGCTAATCCTAATAGGTTAAAGGTTCTAACAGGCCTAAAGGTAAATCTCTTAATCGGGTAGAACCTGATAGTGCTTTTGTAAACTCTTAAAAGGGTTAAGCTCCTCACATGGCACACTTCAGAAAAGTACAACATTTAGTGGGTACTAATCTCCACCATAGGTTTTACTCATTTGGGTTTCCACCAAATAACATTTGTGTCATGTGTTTTAATTATTTTGTGGATATGCTTATGGTTATGATTTTCATTTGTTGATATTGAAGAATCTTGTGAATGTTGTTATAAAGTTTAAGTGGTTGATAAAGATTTGAAAATAGATAGATTACTGATTCACCCCTCCTCTCTTAGTAATCTAATCTTAGAATTAATAATTGGTATCAGAGATAAGTTCCTTTTTTGTGGTAAATCTTAATAGCTCGAGGCAAAGATCCTAAGATGGTGAGGAAGGAAGGTTCCAAATTCACAAGAGAGAACTATTCAGTATGGTGTGGCCAGAAGAAGCTTTATCTTAAAGGTATGGGTGATTAGTATTGGGATCATGTGGTTACAAAATATAATGTCCCTTCAAGAGTTCTAACTGTAGATCAATTAAAGATTAGACAAGAACATAATGCTATTATAAAATCAATTGCAAGTACTCTTTCAGATGTAGAATTTATAGATGTCAAAGACTTGGATACTACTCATGAGATTTGGGAGAATTTGAAAACTGTCTATAGTGGAGATCCAAATGTGTGGAAGGAAAAATTTGACAGCTTGAGAGGAAAGTATGATGAAATGAGATTGCAAGAAAATGAGAACATAGAGAAATACAGTCAAAGAATCAAAGAAGTTGTTGTTGTTATCCAAGGTGTCGGTGGTAATCTTCTTGAGGAGGATGTGGTAAGAAAATTATTAAGAAATATTTTACCTCATTATGCTATTATAGTTTCAACCATTCAAGAGCTTAGATCTCTAGGAACTATTGTTGTTACTCTTGATGCTTTAATAGGAAAGTTGACTACATTTGAATTAAGTAATTATGACAATAGTATACCTAAAATAGAAGCTTCTTTCAAGTCATCATTGACTCTTGCACCATCTAGGAAAGGAAAGGATATATCTAACAACTCTTCAACATTTTATTCTAATGACTATGAATTTTTCATGTATGAAGACAGAGAACAAGAAGAATTGAAAGCATTATTTGCTAAAAGACTACCTAGCGGAAAAGGTAAATATAAGGGTAAGCTACCATTGAAATGATTTGCATGTAATAAGATTGGACTCATTGCCTCTAGATGTCCTGACAATGATAGGAAGGAGAAGCCAAGGATATTCAAGGATAAGAACAAGAAAACAAGTTACCTTGTTGAGGAATGTGTTACAAATGAAGAATTGGATGGAAGAGATGAAGAAGAGATTGTCTTTGTTGCAATACAGGAAGAACCCTTAGAAGAAGGTGATAAATATTTGGTGTCTAACATGAATAAAAATGGTAACTGGATTTTTGACAGTGGATGCACTCATCATATGACCGGTAATAGAAGAAAATTCATCAAGTTGGAGGAATGTGACGAAGGCTCAGTAAAATTTGGTAATGATGGTCCATGTATGGTGAAAGGTAAAGGATAAATTGCCTTAAATGATAAGACAAATTATGATGATGTTTAATGGTTTGATGGTTTGAAGTAAAACTTATTAAGTGTAGCTCAGTTAATCAATAAAGGATGTAGATTGGAGTTCAATGAAGGTATATGCAAGATCATTGAGAAATCAGGGGAAATGATTGCTACAAGTGAACAAACTAAAGGTAACTTGTTCCATCTAAATTCTACAATTAAGAATTGTCTTATTGCTAAGGTAGAAGACTACTAGTTACATAATAAAATATTTTGTCATGTAAATTTTGATAACCTGATCAAAGTTACTAAGATGAAGATAGTGAGAGGTTTTCCTAACCTAGTAAAACCAGACAATGTGATGTGTAAATAATGCCATCTTGGGAAGTTCACTAGTTCAAACTTTATCAGTAAAAATTACTCTTTTGAAAGTATCTTACATCTGGTTCATATTGATGTATATTATCTAATGAGATCTCATAGTTACTATGGTGATATATATTTCATGGTGCTTGTTGATGCTTATTCCAAAATGATGTGGGTTATTTTTCATAAGGATAAATCAGAATCTTTTTACATATTCAAGATCTACAAAGCTAGAGTGGAGAAGGAGATTGGTAAGACCCTAAAATGTCTCAGATCTAATAGAGGAGATGAGTTTACTTCACATGAATTTATTTCATACTATGAGGAACAAGGAATTAAAAGGAAAATGTTATCTCCTAGAACACCTCATCAGAATGGCATTGCAAAAAGAAGAAACATATCTATCATTGATTATGCCAAAACATTAATGATTCAGAAAGGTGTTGCTTAAACATTTTGGAGAGAAGCAATGAGCACTGTTGTTTATACATTAAAAAAATTTCAACTTAAGAAAGGTACAAATAAAACTCCTTATGAGTTGTGGCATGGTTGATCCCCTAGTGTAAGTTATTTCAAAGTTTTTGGAAGTAGATGTTACATAAAAAGAGATGAACATTCAGGAAAGCTTGATCCAAGAAGTGATGAAGGAATATTATTAGGTTACTCCACTAAGACAAAAGCCTACAAGTGCTTGAACAAGAGAACAAAGAAGATAGTGGAAACTGCTAATGTGAGATTAGATGAATTTTCTAAATAAAATGATGAATCCAACAAGAAGGAACCTGATGACTATCATGGGTTTGTATATGTACAACTAGTGGAGAAGGAAACTACAACAGAACTGATGCAAAGATGAGTTAATGAACAAGAATTGATTCAAGTGGTTGAAGGTACTCTAAGATCTGAAACGATATTGCCAAGGTATGTGAGACTGAATCATTCACCTGAGAAAATTATTGGTGATAGAAATGTTGGTGTCTTGACAAGAAGAAAGGAAAGAGAAAGTACATGTTCAATATCTGAACTTGAACCTAAAACTGTAAAAGATGCATTGAAAGATGATGATTGGTTGAAGGCTATGGAAGAAGAATTGGTGCAAATTGATAAAAAAAAAAAACCCGAACATTAGTAGCCATACTAGGGGACAAGAATGTAATCGGTACTAAGAGGATTTTCAGAAATAAGATGAATCAAAAAGGTGAAGTGATAAGGAACAAAGAAAGATTGGTGTGGAAGGGATATGCACAAGAGGAAGGCCTAGACTATAGTGAAACATTTCGACCTATGGCTAGACTTGAAGGTGTAAGGATACTATTTGCATATGCTTCTTACAAAGGATTCAAGGTATATAAAATGGATGTTAAATCATTTTTTTCTTAATAGTGTATTGGAAGAAGAAGTATACATTGAACGACTAAAAGGATTTTCTAAAGAAGAAGGTAAGAACATGGTGTGTAAACTACAAAAGGCTTTATATGGATTAAAGCAAGCACCTAGAGCATGGTATGAGAGATTACACTCATATTTGATTCAGATTGGTTTTTCAAAGAAAAGTGACAATAGTAATGTATATTTGAAGATGGATAAAGATGATAGGTTACTGATAGAAGAAATATTTGTTGATGATATAATTTTTGGTGGCAATGAAGATATGAGAAGAATATTTGCAGAAGAAATGAGGAAAAAATTCAGGATGTCTATGATCGGTGAGATCAAATTCTTTATTGGATTTCATGTTCAACATCTAAAAGAAGGTATCTACATCAACCAGTCCAACTATGTGAAAGAGATATTAAAAAAATTTGGGTTAGAAGACTCAAAACCAGTTGGTACCCCTATGGTAACTGGTTGCAATTTTCAAAAGAGGATGATTCTAAAGAGGTGGATGAGACTCTATATAGGTCCATGATCGGTAAGCTACAATATGTGGTTCACAGTAGATTAGACATTACATGGGCAATTGGATTAGTAGCCAAATTTTCTTCTTATCCTAAGGAACACATTTGATTGTCATAAAGAGAATCTTCATATATCTTAAGGGAATTTCATATTATGGTCTTTGGTATGGACATAAAGGTGAATTTTCATTAAGTATATTTACTAATGTTGATTGGGTAGGAAATGTTGATGATCGGAAAAGAAAAAGTGGAGGTGCATTTTTCTTGGATATTGGCTTGTATCCTATAAAAGCAAGAAGTAGAATTGTATATCACAGTCAACAGCTAAAGAAAAATATGTTATTGTTGCAATTAATTATACACAAGTTGTATGGATTAAGAAGATTTTGGAAGGAATTCAGGAAAAGGTAACTAAACTGGTAGTTACCTATTGTGGCAATACAAGTACCATTAGCATATCAAAAAACCCAGTGATGCACTCTAAGACTAAGCACATAGCTATCAAATATCATTTTCTTAGATAATAGATATAGGAGAAGGAAGTAAAATTGGAATATGTTCCAATTAAGGAGAAGGTTGCTGATATTTTCATAAAAACATTACCTAAGGATGCTTTTGAGTATCTAAATAGAAAGTTAGGAGTTATTCCCCTATCTGACCTAAATTAAAAGAAGATGCAGTTGCCTAAATCCAAGTGTATTCTAGTAAATAATTTTATGGTTGAATTGATGTTAGGAGGCTACTCCTTAGGGGAGCAGTCTATGAAGTGATGTGTTGAGTTGAGATAGGTACAACAAATAAGACATAAGGTGTGTTTGACACCTTTGTAATTGTTGTCAAAGGGGGAGAGTCAGTAAGGAATTAATCGCCAGTTCAAGTGAAAGATAAAAGTGGGAACATGTATCTATTCCTAAGTATTGTTGGCATAACTGATGGTTACCATAAAGTGTAGAGACTGTTTCCATCAATACCAAAGGGGGAGATTTTTGGCATAATTGATGCTAACTAATGATGTGATGGTAAGTGATTTATGAAGTTTTCATGGTATATATTTGGTTGCATGATGACCAGTTATTGAGTTGTCATTGATTTCAAGTATTGACCTAGTGTTGTTGAGTATAAGGTTGATGATCAAAGTGTTACAATAAGTTTTAGTTGTAGTGATTCATATGGTAGACTTAGGGATGTCTCAGAATGTTAAATGCATGATTACTACTGTAGAGACTAACTGGTAAGAAATTTATGATTAGATGAAGTATTGACACAAGAGAGGATGGGGAGAGGGGGCAAAGGCACACCCTAGCCAGATCCACCTTGCAGAGATCACACGCATAAGAAACAACACAACAAGTGAGAGAGAGAATGTAGAAAACTTTCATATATTATCCTCAATCAATTCATACATGTCAGGCTATAAGGCCTTCTCGATTTAGGCAAGATATTACAATCAAGTACATAAGTCCTCCAACATGTGAGGATCTGCCAACAATCTATAATCTTCTAGCTTCTATCTTCTATCTAAAAACTGACTCCTTAAACTCTAACCAAACAACTACATTTATACAAGAGGCTACTAAATCAAGTTGGCCTTCAGATCCACCATCAATGGAAGGAATGACTAGATCTAGGTCCACATGCTTCCCAATGATAGATACCATCATTAAATCTGTGACCAAATATAAATGCAAGAGTCAGCCTCAATAGAAATCCAAAATAAACAACTCAGTAAGCAAGGAAAGCGAGCGCCAGACAAGCATCATCGAGTGCCAGGGAAATATCGAGTGCCAAAGAGATAACCAAACAACACTGGTGAACAAAGGAAACTGAGCAACACTGAACCAACTCGGTCATAGAAGGAACCGAGAAAAATAGAAAACTTCAAACATGTTTTTGGTGACACAGGATTGCCAAGGACCTGAGATGCTCCTGCATTAGACACCTAGGGTTATTTGAAAATAATTCTTTGAATCATGGAACATGTATGATCTGAGCTGCATCCAACTCATATTGTGAAATCCATGAACTTTCTTCAATCGGTCTATTCTTCCACTTTACCAAATATTCCATATATTGTTTTCCTCTTGTACTTCTGCCAATTATTTGCTCCAAAATATGCTCAACTTCTTCTATTTTCTTTTTAGGATAATCCATCGGTACTGACATCTCTTCATTTGACTCATGATACTCATACAAATCAGCAATATTGAATATAGGTGATATATCCCTGGCATCGGGTAACTCAATCTCATATGTATTTCTACTATCAAATTTCTTTAAAATCTTGCAAGGGCCAAACTTCTTCATTTCCAGCTTCCCATATATTCCAATAGGAAATCTGCCTTTCTTCAAATGAACCATTACTTCACCACCAACTGCAAAAGTCTTATGTATTATTGATCTATCAACTTTGTCTTTGTATTTCTAAATACTTTTCTCCAGCTTATATTTCACATCTTCATGTAATGTCTTCATGTACTCAGCAAATTTTACTTCTTCAGCACTTCTCTTTCTTTCATCAGCAATATCCCTCAAATCTGATATACCTCTTGGTTGTATGTCATTTACAATCTCAAAAGGTGTTTTTCCAGTACTCTTATTCATTGAATTATTGTATGCAAACTTTTCTTGTGCCAACATAGAATCTCAATTACTCAATGTGTCTCCAACTAAACATCTCAAAAGATTTCCCAAACTTCTAGTCACAACTTCTATCTGTCCATCGATCTATGGGTGAAATGTAGAACTATATTTCAACCTAGTACCAAAATTTCACCAAAGGGTCATCCAAAAGTATCCAACAAATTTACTGACTTGGTTAGAGATAATAATCCTCAGTAATCCATGCAATCTGACAATTTCCTTAAAGAAAAGATCTACTACATGTACTGCATCTGATATCTTTCTACAAGGTATAAAATGTGCCATTTTAGAAAATCTATCCACAACAACAAATATAGAATCATTCACTCTTACTATCTCTGATAAGACAAGAATAAAATCCATATTGATGTCAATCCAAGGTTTCTAAGGAACAGAAATCAGTGTATACAATCCAGTATTCTGACTTACTCCTTTTGCAACTTGACAAATTCCACAACTTTTTCACAAATTTATGAACATCTTTATACAACTATGGCCAAAAGTATTTCTCCTTAAGAAAATTCAATGTTTTATCAACACCAAAATGTCCAGCCAAACCACTACTATGTTTCTCTTTTATCAAATTAGTTCTCATTGCTCCTCTCCGTATACACAACTGAATACCTTTAAACAACATACCTTCTTGAATAAAATATTCTTCCTATTTAGTACTCGGTTGATCTTAAATAGGTTCTCTGCACTTTCTCCATGGCTCCAAAAAATCAAGATCAAATTCATAAGAATCTCTCATGTCATCAAAGCCAAGAACTTTAATTTTCATCTCGAAAATCAAAGATCTCCTTCTACTCAATGCATCAGCAACTCAGTTAATGACTCCACTCTTATGCTTTATCACAAATGTATAACTCTACAAATAATCAACCCATTTCATATGTCTATGATTCAACTTATTCTGACTACCCAAATACTATAAATCCTTATGATCGGTATACAACACAAATTGACTCGATATCAAATAATGCCTCCATTTCTTCAGTGCTTGAACTATAGCATAGAATTCTTGATCATACACAGAGTTTTTCCTTTTTACATCATTCAACTTTTCACTAAATAAAGCAACAGGTTTCCCTTCTTGGCTCAACACAGCTCCTATTGCACTTCCTTTTGCATCACATTCTACTTGAAATACCTTATTGAAATCAAGCAATGCCAAAATAGGCAATTCAACAACCTTTTGCTAAAAAGTCTCAAAACTTTTATCAACTCCATGTGTCCACTTGAATTCTCTTTTATCTCCTCTCATAGTCTCAGTCATAGCATTACAAATTGAACTGAAATTCCTAATGAACTTTCGGTAAAAACTTGTCAAACCATGAAATGATCTTACCTCACTAGCATTCTCAGGTGTAGGCCAATTCAAAATAGCTTCAACCTTTTCAGGGTCCATTTTCAAACCATCAGCTAAAATCACAAATCCAAAATACACAATCTCATCTTTCATGAATGAACACTTTTTCAAATTTATCAGCAACTTTTCTTCTTTCAACCTTTGCAATACTTGTTTAACATGCAACAAATGTTCTTCTCTTGTCTTACTAAATATTAGAATATCATCAAGATATACAATTACAAACTTACCCAAGAATTTCTTCAAAAATTCATTCATCAATCTCATAAAAGTACTCGGTGCATTAGTTAAACCAAAAGGCATAACCAACCACTCATACAAACCTTCTTTTGTCTTAAAAGTAGTCTTCCATTCATCATCTTCTCTAATTATGATCTGATGATACCCACTTCTTAAATCAATTTTGGTAAAATACTTTTCTCCAGTCAAACTATCCATTATGTCATCCATTCTCGGTATAGGAAACCTATATTTCACTATTATCTTGTTGATTGCTCTGGAATCAGTAAACATTCACCATTCTCCATTCTTCTTAGGCGCCAATACAATAGGTACTGCAAAAGGACTCAAAATTTCTTTGATCAAACCTTTCAGCAACAATTCTTGAATCTGTCAGTTCAATTCCTGATTCTCGGTAGGTGTCAACCGATGTGGTGCTTTATTCAGTAAACTAGCTCTAGGGATTAGATCCATGCAATTATCAATGCTTCTCTTCAGTGGAAAACCATCAGGTATATTATCAAAAATAATTTCACTGTACTTGGTGAGTAACTTATCAATCTCCTCAAGGACACTATCCTCTATTTTCTTACTCAGTTTGTTAGGAATCACAGCAAAACATACATCATTCTTCTTCAAATCCTTAAAAAAATTTCTTCCTTCCATCAAACAAACTTTCATAGATGTGCAAACATTACTAATAGGTTCTTCCATCAAAGGTAACAAGATTTGTCTTCTTCCATCAGCCCAAATAGTATATTTATGCAATCTCCCATCATATATAGCATGTCTATCATATTGCCAAGGTCTACCCAACAAAATATGACAACAATCCATAGGCATGATATCACATAACACCTTATCATAGTACTTTCCAATTTTCAAATTCATGTAAAATTGTTCACTTACCAAGAGTGTATGCTCATCTTTGATCCATGAAATCTGATAGGGCTTTGGATGTTCCAACCTTTTCAACTACAACTTTGTAACCATTTCCTCAGATGCCAGATTCTTCGAGCTACCACTATCGATGATTACCTTCCAAACTTCATCAAAAACTCTACATTTGGTCTTGAACAAACTTTCCCTTACCGAATCTTCCTTATTACTTTCACTCCATAGTGCTCTCCTTACCATCAAGTTATTTTCCTTCTCAAGTTCATTCGGTGACTCTTCTTGCACCAAAGCATTTCTACAGTTACCAACCTTCTTACTTGCATGTGTACACTCAAATGATCTATGTCCTTCTTCTCCACAATTGTAACAAGTTCCTCAAAAACCACCTCTATTATAACCACCTTGGTAGTTACTACCTTTGCCTCTAGATGAACTTTCACCTTTCCACTAGGTCTTACCTTTATCCAGAGTTATCTTTTTAGGTTCAGATCTACTATTTTCACCATAAGATCTACCTCTTTCTCTAGGGAATCTACCACCTCTACCTCTTTGTCTTTTCTCATGTCTCTTGTTCAATTTCTCCTCAACTTTCAATGAAAATTGATAAGCCTCTTCAATGTTCTCCAATTTGACCAAACTGATTTCTTCTTGGATGGAAACTCTCAAACCATTCAGGTATCTACCAATTCTTTCCACATCATCTTCATCATGTCCAGATCTGATATCTAATATGTAGAATTCCTCAGTATATTCTTTTATCGAGCTATCTTTTTGCCTCAAACTTTGCATTCACCTAACTAGGTTAATCTAATAATCACAAGGTAAGAACTTTCCTTTCAACTTATTTACCATCTTATTCCATACCTTGATTTTGTCTTTGCCTTTCCTCTTTTTGTCCAACTACAGATGTTCCCACCACAAGGATGCATGACTTTTCAATGTTGTGCTTACAATTTTCACCTTCTTTTCCTCAAGTACATTCTCATATTCAAAGTACTTTTCCATCTTGGTGATCCAGTCCACCAATTCATCAAAATCCAATTTTCCACTATACTCAGGAGGATGAAAGTGTGGTGTAGAATTCAATTTTTCAAAGCCTTCAACAATATTTCCTCACCTTGATCCATCACCGGTGTAGGTTCTACATCAACTTGTTCTTCCTTAATTTCATCATCACTAACATCCTCAAGTTGTCTTCCTCTTCTCTGGGCTATTTCAACAGCTTTTAATCTAGTAGCAAGTTGTCTCAACATGTCTGCCAATCTTGGATCTGCATCTCACCTCCCACAAACCATCTTGAAACCCTTTGTAATTGCAGTTCAGATCATAATCTGCTACCCCACAATAATTCACTAGGGTTTGACAAGAAGGAACCCTCAAACCTAGATCCATATCTCACCTCGCTCTGATACCACCTAACGCAAGGGAGGATGAGGAGAAGAGCCAAAGGCACACCCTAACTAGATCCACCTTCCAAAGATCACATGCGGAAGCAACAACACAACAAGTGATAGAGAGAATGCAAAAAACTTTCATGTTGTAAGGCCTTCCCGGTTTAGGCCAGATATTACAATGAAGTACAGAAGTCCTCCAACATGTGAGGATCTACCAACAATCTATAATCTTCTAGCTTCTATATTCTATCTAAAAATTGACTCCTTAAACTCTAACCAAAAAACTACATTTATACAAGAGGCTACTGAATCAAGTTGGCCTTCAAATCTACCATCAATGGAAGGAATGACTAGATCTAGGTCCACACGCTTCCCAATGATAGATACCATCATTAAATTTGTGACCAAATATAAATTCAAGAGTCAGCCTCAACAAAAATCCAAAATAAACAACTTAGTAAGCAAGGAAATCGTGTGCCAGACAAGCATCACCAAGTGCCAAGGAAATACCGAGCGCCAGATAGATAACCGACCAACACCGGTGAACAAAGGAAACTAAGCAACACTAAACCAACTCGGTCAAAGAAGGAACCAAGCAACACAGAAAACTTCAAACATGTTTTTGGTGACACATTATTGCCAAGGACCCGAGATGCTCCTACATCAAGTCTAACAGTGCAACTTCTAAGAACAATTAGTAACATGCAATAGGTGATGTGACTGGTTTGTCAAATATTTGTTGTGTCTTTTAATGAGGTTACAGGATATGGTATATAATAGTGTCTGGATGTTCTGGTTGAAATTGAAACAAATTTGGATGACCAAAGTGACAAGTAGATGATCAGTGACCAAAGTTAGAAGTGTTAACAGGTTGAAAGTACTTATGTTCTTTAGCGACAGTTGTTAAATCTTTGATCGATGATCAGTGAAGGTGTTACAATGATTTTGGTTAAGTTAGTTATTATCTAGTGACATGTCTTAAAGATTGGAGGTGATGATCTAGAATCATGTTTTTCAATGCTAACGTGTGAAGAAGATTCTAGATGAAGGTTGTGTGTGGTGAAATGTGTTCGACCCCTAGACAAAAAATTTCTTGTAAATCATTATGGTGGCTAATGCAGTGTTAGAAATCTATGGTTCACATTAAATTTTGTTGTTTGATTAGTTGGATTTGAGCGCAAAGATTAATAGAAGTTAAAACGTAAGTCATTTAGGGAAATCTTAAGGTGGTAAAAAACTTAAATGCTTGATGAACAATATATATTGAATGAAGTTGAGATTTTTTAGTGTTGATCAAGTGTTGGGCAAGTGTGGTGTGAAGTGCAAATAAAGATCAAGCTCGAGAAGAGATAAGTGTGTTAAGAAGTTTTGTGTGCTTTATTGGATCTGATCAAGAAGAGGTAGTGCTATTCTATAGATCATTTTACAACAGGTAAAATCCCTCAATCGGTTGGATCCTAGCAGGTCCCTATTGTAAATCCTCTAATAAGGTGGGACATTAGTTTGGGTTTTAAGTCTTCTAACAAGGTGACTCCTAATAGGGTAAAGGTTCTAACATTCCTAAAGATAAATCCCTTAACTGGATAGCACCTAACGGTTCTTTTGTAAACTCCTAACAAGGTTAAGCTCCTCACAATGCGTACTTCAAAAAAGTACAACATTTAGTGTGTACTAATCCCCACCGCGTGTTTTCCTAATTTGAGTTTCCATGATATAAATATTTATATCATGTGTTTTAATTATTTTATGGATATGTTTATGGTTGTGATTTTCATTTGTTGATATTGAAGTGAATCTTGTGAATGTTGTTATAAAGTTTAAGCGGTTGATAAAGATTTGAGAATTGATAGATAACTGATTCACCCCTCCCCTCTCAATAATCTGATCTTACAATTAACAAAATGTTCATCTTAGAATTCACCTTAAATAAGACACTCTAGAATCTCCAAATGCTCATAACATAAAAAAAGAAACCACTGGAATGAAAAAAAATAATTGTAACCACTAATCTATTGATAAAATTGAATGAATCACAAATCATTTACCTAGAACAATTATTGTATACCAAAAAATTATTTAAAAAGTCCAAAGCAATTTTAAAAATCCCTTCAATCAAGAAAATCAGAAAGTAGAACTCTTAGGATTTGGTAACATTGAGAGGGGGGTGAATTAGTGTTACATTATTTTATTGTATTCTTAAACTTCTTCCTATTCTTTATATAACATATAAAGATATAGCATGAGATAAGTAACCATGCAACATAGACAAACATAGAATAACTCATAACACCATACTTGTTTTCGAGGAAACCCTGTTAAGGGAAAAATCTCGATGGGGATGATACCCACAAATATGTGCACTATAAGAATAATAACCCTGTTAGGAGTTCTGACCCTATTAGGAGCTGGGTATTACAATAGGTAGGTCCTGGTTAAAGGACAGACCCTATTAGGAGCCTTTTACAATGTGATCCCAATTAAGGAATCGATCCTGTAAGGAATCTAGCCTTGTTAGAGGCAATAAAACCCTGTTAGGGGTGTACAATAGGTGCAACAACACTTACAATCAATCTATTGTCCTGAAACCAAGAGTTAACAAAGTATTCCTTGAATAAATCCTCTTGTTCTCCTTTCCCTTGATCTATACTATTCGTTATTACTCTAGCTAAACAACATATTATTTAATGTGCATTTGCATGCTTCATTAACATCCTTAGTCGACCTTGGATACAAGGGTGCATCCAAAAATAACTTTCCAATTTCTCACAAAGTTGACCTAACAAGTTATACTCTGTTTACTGTCTTCACATCCAATCAATTGAACATATCTCTTCAATATCAAAATATTAACACATGCGACCTTACACACATATTCATTTGTGTCCTATAGGCATGTAACCAAGATCACATGTCGTAATGAAGCTCATGTAAATTTTGCTATGCTTTTCTATTAGACTAGGTCACATGAACAGTTTGTGGACTTAGGCATTTTTTCCTTCATCAACTGCATACAAACATATTCATGATATCCAATATGTGCGATCATTAATCTGATAAGTGTTTCCATAAATGACAACATTCCATATGTGCATGTGTTGAGCACTTGCCACCAAGAACATGGGTTGGGAGACCCATTCAAAACTTCTTTCAATTCTCATAAAATATTATTCAAAGGAAAATTACAATCACAACTAATCATGCACACATAAGATAAAGTTATAAATGTTTCAGGATCACCCAAAAAATTGAAAGCTCTACATAAGCATAATAACACATATAATAGGTGGGTCCCATTTCCCATACAACAAAGAGACCATGTTGCTTGTTACTGACACTGCCCAATAAGTAGAACTAACATTCCCTTTGAAAGCCAAACTGACACTCTTTTTTGCGTCCACATAAATTTTATTCATTACATGACATTCAAGAAATAGAACATGTGCCTTATCTCCGCTAACACATTTTGCATAATGTGTGTAGGTACACAACAAGTTCCCTCAAACCATGCAAGCACATATGTCAATTGTAAATTACAAATTGGACTATGCATGTAACACAATCACAGAAGCTTTTGACACATTCAAACATTACTGAGTCCATACATTATGCCATAAGACTAACGTTTTAATTATGCTAACTATGCAGATTTCATCATGCAACCTTTTCATACTAGCAACTAAAAATCATCAAGGTCTATACACCATATAGGAAATATTATCCAAACACTTACCCAACATATTGTTCATCCTAATTTAAACCTATTATGAAAAAATATGTTATCGATTTCATAATTATCACTTTAATTTATGTTATACAAACACGTGTTTATTAGATTTTGTTCTCTTCAAACAAGCATATTAGCACTTTTCTTTCTTTCTCTAGTGTAATGTTTTATACCTCTCTTTTCTTGCATAAGGAAAGGACTCCACCTCTATGAGAACTCTTGTTATATTAATAACATTATATTTGAAAATACACTATAGAATTAAATAATTTTAAAAATAATTTCCTAAAAATATAAACACATTATACTATTAACTAATTTAACATAGAAAATATTTTAAAAATAAGGATTGAAAAAATGCGTAGGATTTGGAAACAGTGAAGATTAGCAGCAAAACAAAGGCAGATTAAATTAGGTTATCTTCTTCACCAAAAGGAAATGGCAATGAAAAGGGGTAATTGTAATACAAACCCTACCACGGCCACAAGCTCTGTCTCTGTAGGAAAGATCGACAAGGAATTTACTAGCTATTGTTATAATTGTCTCCTATATGGGCATAAGCATGATGAATGTAGGAAGCCGGATATGCATTTTGGCAGGCCTACTTACAACCACCAAAAAGATTTCATAAGAAAGCAAAAAGATAGAAGCACATCTATAAAAAACAAGGGCAGATTTGATTCTATATTTTAAAATAATGGGTTTGGGAAAGAGGGACCGTGCTCCAACCCAAAGACTTTGGCCATTAAAGGGAATCTGGCTTGGAGTAAGGTTCTGGTTTACACTATTTTTAGTGTCCATTCTCTGGACATACAAATTGAACTTTTCTCTAAAACAAAATATGTGGCACCTAATTTCTCCAACCCCAAGACCGCTAGGGCTTATGAATCTAGGATTACTCCAGTGTTTAACTCCTATGAACCTCATTCTGCGATGGGGGAAGGCAGATTTATAAATGCTCAGGCATCTCCCGGGTGTTTGAAGAGAAAACAGTATGAATGGCACATGGTCAAGGGAAAGAAAAAGGTAAGAACTCTACCATCAGGCCTCAGTAATAATGATGTATTATTACAAAATTCATTTGAATTACTTAACAAAGAACAAATTATGCCAAGGTCGGGATTGTATATGCCCCCACACAAAAGAAACAGGGTTTTGAAAGGTAAGGGTTTTTCTAGGGCACAGACACATGTGGACGGTGTTGAATCACACCCCGATGGAATAAAACCCTACCCTTACTTTGGCAAAACCCTAGTTTCACATGCGGAAAAACCCAATAATTTTGATAAATCTGGAATATCCAATTCAAAGAAGCATACGCAGAAAAATGTGCAAGATGGTCTTAAACACAAACCCATCAGCAATCAGTAGGTATATTATCCTCCCCATTGAAGATGGAAGGATAAGGATCTCTCATACAAGTCCCAACCTAAAATGGGTATGTTAGACTGTAAGTGTAATCTACCTTTTAATGGGAAAATCAAGGTAGTTTATTCACCCTCACACAGGCGTAGTAAAAATTTCAATAAAAATCATTTTAAAGTTAGAGGAATTCTTGGCCAGAATTTTGATTCACTCTATTTAGATAATGAAGGCATTAAATAGCAATAGGAGTATTTTGCAGAAATGGGTATTATATGTAGGTGGAATGGTACAGGTGCTTCTATCTCTGACATTATAGAAGAGCTAGTATCTCAACTACCCAATGAGGTAAGTACTACAATTCTTATGGATAATTTCATATTCATAAACTGTAAGAGCATTAAAATTAAAAATAGTATTATGGATGATAAATGTATTAAGTTTAGACAAATCTCTTTCTCAATGTTTAATTGGGTTCTCCTCTTTAACCCTATCAATCTTGATGACTTCAAGGTTGAAAAAGCTATCTCTCTCAGAAATTTACCATTGGAACTATTTAGCCAGGATATTATTAGTAATATTGGCAATAGGATTGGTAGCTTCATTAGAATTTCTGATTATAAACACTCCCATTCTGAAAAGACCATTATTGTTGAGATGAATTTTCATTAGAAATAGGTTCCGCCTATATATTTAAATTAAAATTCTAACTCAATAATAGTCAATCCTATCATTAAAGAAGATTACATAGAAACTAAGAATGTTAACAGAGAAATTGCTTATCATACGGTTTTTGAAAATACATCCCTGTATAAACAGAATGTTTCTGATATTGAGGTAATCTTCCATAATGATAAAGGTGGCTTTAGTCTAACAAACTCAAAGGAAAAGAACACAGTAAGACTCTCTCCATCCCTTAAGCTTACTTCAATAGATAAATCAAAATGTATGACTAATACTAAAGATATTGGTTCTCAGGAAAATTGGGAGGTAATATCTTCATTTCTGAATGCTGAACATGAAAAGGATAAATAGACAAATAAGAATAATGCCAACCATAATATGAAATCACTATCTTCCATCCATGATTATGAACAAAATCTTCAAAATGAAGAAGTTTATGTAACCAGTATTGCCCCCTTACAAACTCTGTATGCCACTGAGAAGGCCCCTTAGGTGGATCTCAGTTTGAAAGAATTCAAACAGTCAGTATTAGTTTAGGGATCTGATCAAGAAGTTAAGATAATCACTGATTATCTGGGAGAAGCTATGACAAATGAGTTGATGGATCTGTTCATTAAGGAGATATGTGACAAGGAAGAGCTAATAGTACAAAAGAAACTTTTGATAGAGAAGATTATGTCAAGTAGAAGGGATGAAAAAAAATATATAGAGCCATCAATTATGCTACAGCAAGAGGGGGTTGAACCAACCTTCTCAATCCCTATAGAAATGGAGAATCTAAACAAGGACCTGTTTGGTAATTTAGATAATCTAGTAGAGATGTATGGACAAGAGATCATAGACAAAGAAGACTTCCCTTTTCTTTTAGAGGAAGATCAAAAGATCTTAGATCAAACTAATAAAACTATCAATAAATCTCTATATACTGAAAATTTAGAGCCCATTAAGGACTCTATTAAAGGCCTATTTGGGATAACAAATGAGGACAGACAACTTGGAATTGCTATAAACAAGGGAGGCTTAAGCTCTCCTAACATTAACAAAATTAAAAAAAAGAGAGGAAGGAAATCAGCTATTGAATTAAGAACCTTAGCAGGCAATGTGGGTAACCAATAGAAAATTGCTGCCATTTTGAACAGTGGGAAGGGGAAGAGCCTTCCCCAGGAGCAATGAAAGTTACAACTTGGAATATTAGGGGATTAAATGCCCCTAACAAATAGAGACTAATAAAAAGATATCTTAAAAAATTTGAATCAGAAATTATATTATTGCAGGAAACTAAACTTAGTAAGGAGGATAGTGTCAAGTTCAGTAGTAAATTAGGTATATGGAAATCAAAGTTTGTAATATCAAAAGGATCTTCTGGTGGCCTAGTTGTCCTGTGGGATCCTCAGAAAGTCTCAGCCCAAATCACATCCAAAAACAATAATTGGATGGCTCTGGGAATTAAAAGCATTAAATCCAATTTAAAGTTTAAGATAATCAACGTATATGGGCCTATTTAGAACGAAGAGAAAAGGAAAGTGTGGCAGGAAATTCAATTCTTACTTCAAGCCAACAAAGGAGAAATTCACATTATAGGAGGAGACTTTAATGCCATCATAGACATCAAAGAAAAATTTGGAGGATCACAATATATCTCACTAGCACAGAAAGACTTCAATCAATGGGTTATGGATAACCATTTAATCAATGTTAACACTAACAACGACATATTTACATGGAATAATAGAACAGGTTTTAGCCATATTGTAGAAAAACTTGATAGATTTTTTATTAGTGGAGACTCTGATAACTTCAATCAGTTATTAAATGCTGAAATTCTCCCAGAGGTAGGATCCGACCATTATTAGGCTTTCTATAACATAAAGTTGTAAGCCATCCAGAAACCCCTTTAAATTTGAATTTATGTGGTTTCAAAACTCGGAATTTATTAACCTCTTGGAGCAATGGTGGAACCAAGTCTCGATAGAAGGATCTAAAATGTATAGTTTAGTGGCAAAACTTAAAATTATCAAAAACAAAGCTCTAGAATGGAATAAGAATAAATTTAATAGTATCTTTGAAGCGAAAATACTAATTGAACAAGAATTAGGTGATCTCAATAATATAGTAATAGCTCAAGGTATGAACGAATCTAGCTACCACAAAGAAAAAGAACTTATGGTTAAATATAATGAGATTTTACTTAAAGAAGAAATCTTCTGGAAACAAAAATCTAGAGAATCATGGCTTAAGGAAGGAGACAGCAACACGAAATTTTTCCATAACACCACTAATTTTAAAAGAAGCATTAATAGAATCTCAAAAATTAAGAATGGCAAGGGTCAAATCGTTGAAGACCCAAACCAAATCTCAGCCTTATCACACAATATTATCAATCCCTTCTCAATAGTACAGAAGCTATTGACCTCAAAGCTCAGAATGAAATGCTAAAGGCTATCCCAAAATTGATCTTGGATGCAGACAACAAGATGATTAATAATAAATTATCTCTGGATGAAGTCAAAACAACGGTATTCCAACTTCATCTAGATAAAGCCCTGGGTCCAGATGGGTTTCAAGCAAGTTTTTTTCAAAAATGCTAGCATTTTGTAGGTAATGAAGTTTGGCAAGCAGTAGAAGTGACAAGAAATTTGGGCTCCTTATTAAATGAAATAAATAACACTTTCTTTACATTAATCCCCAAGAAAAATGAATGTACGGATCAAGGGGACTTTCGACCTATATCTCTTTGCAACACCATCTATAAGATTCTATCAAAATGTTTGGCTAATAGACTCAAAACTCTCCTTCCCATTATTATCTCAGAAGAATAGACGGGCTTTGTCACCAATAGATCGATCTTGGATGGTATTATTATAGCCCAAGAAGTAGTACACACTGCTCAATTAACTAAGGATCCGAGTATGCTTATTAAAATCGACATCCAAAAAGCCTATGATAAAGTAGATTGGAGATTCCTCTGTAAATGCTTGGAAGCCTTTGGCTTCTCCAAACAATGGATTAATCTTATTTTCAATTGTATCTCCACCCCTAAAATCTTGATTCTTATCAACGGCACCCCAAAAGGTTTTTTTAGTATTTCTAGAGGCATTAGATAGGGAGACCCATTGTCTCCCTTCCTTTATGTTATTATGGCAGAAACACTAGGTAGAGCGATATCTACGAAACATTTGGAAGGTAAAATCATAGGTTTAAAGGCATCTAAAAATGTCCCAAATATTACACATCAACAATTTGCGGATGACACGATTCTCCCTGGTTCAGCTAATTTTCAAGAAGTTAAGGCCTTTAAAGATATCCTAAATCTTTATATGAAGGCCTCAGGACAACAAGTTAATCCTACTAAATCTAAAATTTTCTTTATCAATACCACACCAAAAATGGAAAAGAAAATTTGTAACACGATGGGGTACAAAATTGGCAAGTTCCCTTGTAAGTATTTGGGAATTGCTTAGACAAAAGTCTTCTTTCCTCCAAGCTTTGGCAACAAGTGCTCACTAACATTCAAAACAAAAAAAGCTCTTGGAAAGGAAGATGGCTCACAAAAGCAGGAAGATCTACAATGATTAAATTAGTTCTATCAGCCATCCCCACATATCACATGTCAGTTCTCCCCCTTCTGATTAACATTAAAAAGAGTCTAGATAAAATTTTTAGAGACTTCTATTGGCAAGGCCTAGCATAAGATAAAAAATTAGCCCTAATTAAATGGGATACCCTATGTAAACCAATCTCCAAGGGTGGTATGGGAATTAAAAATCTTTAGTGGTAGAACCAAGCATTAGGTGCAAAACTCATTTGGAGGCTATATAAGGAATCAAATAGTAAATGGGTCTCAATATTATTACATAAATACATCCCCGATGCAGACCCTATTAATATTTTTAGGGATCATTCACACATAAAAGGTTCTTGGATTTGGAACTTTATAAAGGAATCTAGGGGGATTATTAGTAAATATCTCACTTGGGATGTAGGACTAGGGGATAAGGCTCTTTTCTAGGATGACTCATGGGCTGGCCTTCCCCCCCTAAATAAGTTGGGTTTCTCTCAGAACTTTATGGAAGAATGTAAGAACTCTTTAGGCATATATCTTAAAGATTACTTGTGCATGGAAGAAGATGCAACATGGAAAACTATAGACAGCACGTCCTCAGCAAGCCTAGAGGGGCAAAAACTTATGGGTATCCTCAAGGATAGAGAGATATCTTACAAAAATAGAACAGACAAACTAATATGGGAAGGTTCAAATAATGGAGAATACTCTGTTAAAGAGGGTTATAAATCAATAGTTTTGGAGCATAACATAGATAATTTAGATATGCCCCTGAATATTTGCTGGAATAAAGCGTGTCTTCCTAAGGCTGGAATGTTTTTATGGGAAGCTATGCAAAATAAAATTATAACAGTGGATAGACTCAATAAGTTGGGTTTCGAAGGGCCATCTAGATGCCCCTTAAGTGAGAATCAGATAGAGGATGTCAATCACCTTCTCCTTAATTGTACCTATACCCAAAACTATTGGAGCTGGTTACAACAGTGTCTCGGGTGGACATCTGCTCTCCAACCTGATCTATTAAGTTCACTTAAAGCATGGCCAACCCTTTTCAAAGATAACTTATATAAAGATATATGGACTATCTCTCCCTCCATTTTAGTTTGGGAAGTATGGAAAGAATAGAACAGAAGGATTTTCACTAGTCAAAAACTAGAATGGAAGACTATCATTAATATAATAGAATCATCTATCATTGAAATTATTAATAGTAAACTTCAAGACCAATTATGCTATGAGGAGTCTTTTAATAGCTGGGATAATAAAATCAAGTTAATATGGCCTAAACTTGATATTCTACCCTTATACGGTAAAGGAGGTCCCAAAATGAAAGCAGATAGATCTACATGTAAATGGATCCCTCCAAAAGAGGGGTGGTACAAACTCAACTTCGATGGGGCATCTAGAGGGAACCCCGGTATAGCAGGTATTGGGGGGATAATTAGAAATTGGAAGGAAAAGGTTATCGCCAAATTCTCTTTGCCCATTAACCCCACTACGAACAACATGGCAGAGTGCAAAGCTGCACTAGAAGGCCTTAAAATATGTAAGAATCTCAATATTTCAAAATTAATCATAGAAGGGGATTCTCAAATTGTCATTAATGTTATACAAACTAAAAAGACACCAAACTGGACTCTAAATTCAAAAATAGAAGAAATTAGTCTAATCTTGGAGAAAATGCTCAAATATGAAGTCAACGATACCTATAGGGAAGGCAATACAGTAGCAGACATGTTAGCGAATCAAGGAGAAAATGGAGTTATACTATTGGAACATTATGACTAAACTTAATTCAAAGAGTAAGATTATTGATGTATCCCGGTTTATCGGTTAAGATCTGACTTTACATTAATTTTAATCAATGTAACCTGTTACTTGATATCTCGCTTCATAGATAAATTAATTAAGAACTCAGATATTAGTCTCTATAGTAATGGTTTAATAATAGTCATAAACTAGTAATAGTATTATTGAACTAATAGAATAACATATTAAAGCAATAAATTAAGATTTTTAATATAGCTAAGGATGGAAAAATAACACATTTCTCATTAACTTTAATAATTCAAATAATATTAATAGCATCTAAAGATAAATAAGATTATCCACAGTTAGTTTTTTTAAATCATAATATGGTCATTACTAATTTTGTCTTAGATTAAGACTATTAGTAGGATTAAAGATATATCCCTGTATATCATGTTAATCTCTAATCATTTCTCCCCCTTCTCTTATTTGTTTAATAATTCCCTCAGCATGAACATTGATAGTAGTTCAGCTCTTGTATCCAGTTGTAATGATTATAAATCAAGGATCATCCTGGTCTTACCAAGGAACATAGACGCATATAGAGTATAGCTCTCTTGAGGAGCGAAATGTTGCATTCAATCATTAGCTCTTTCTGACCCTTATCATTAACAGCACAATCTAGAAATGGATTATGTTGTTAATGATAAGAACTTAGTATAGTATCACTCATATTGGTATATGGTGTTTAAGAGCTTACTTGCAATGATCCTCCCATATAAGCTCAAAAATTTTATTCATAATTATCTTTGAAAGGAACTTATATCACATGTGAGACATTTGATCCTTTACCAGTGTTATCCATAATTAATCAAGGTGTGCTCACATGCTTATGATTAAGGAAAGCCACTAAGGACAATTATGTCAAGAGATGATTAACATGCGGTTTAAGGCACTTTCTAGAGTTTTAGTTATAGACCGCAGTAGAGTTCTCATACTCAAAATGAAGTCTCTGGTTTATTCTAGAAAGCTCGAAATGAATTGTATATATACAGGTAGTTTGGTAAGTAGCCCTTTAAGGGATAGATCATGGAGACCAGACTTATCACATTCTATACCAAGAGTGACCGTGCTATGGCCTTCAGAGGGCTCATCTTTCCAGAAAGATGGAATCAAATTTTGAATCCTCTATCGGATTCAACCAGAAGGGTAGTGGAAAAATCTATTGGAGATCATTTCTTCAACAATGTATTCACTTACAGAACTAATGGTGGAGTTATAGGACAATTTATTGATCTTTCTATCTTTGCTGGAAAGAATAAAGAGGATATCATCAAGGTAGAAAAAGAAATATTTGCAGAGGATCACCTTGGAGGTCTAGAAAATATGGTGCACTATGTAGACCACAACCTTACCATTCCACATCTAGAATTAACTATGCAGACCAATTTGGAAGAATTGGATAGGATTCCTTAGTTCCAAAGAATTTCGTTGATGACCTTCAAGGACGAAGAGTGTTTTGACAAACACTGGCCAAATATGGTAAGAAACATTGAATTTCTATATAAGGAAGTTTTGGATGAAGAAGTTGAATCTAGCTAGCTCCTTAACTACTAGAGAGAGGAAGGATTTGACATCCCTGCGTGCCTAGATAATACTGCTCGTGCAAACCTTCATATTATGGCACCTGAAGTACCCAGATGCACTAGGCGGAATAAGAAAGGCATGGAGGAGTTAGAGTGCATAGTTGTTATGACCAAAGGTGACAGTGCTTGGAAGTGCACAGCTGTGCAAAAGAACAATGAATAGAGTAGGTTTAGGTTTGGTGTTAGTAGGTGCAATCTTAGATGTATACATGCTTTACCTTATCTAGTAAGTTAGAGCTCAGTTGATGCACTATTTCATACTCTTGGTCTATAAGCATAGTTTTCAGGGATATATCTGATACTTAAATCTTATATATAGTTCTGTTGTGTGATATAGCTAGAATGCTTCTATGGTAATATGGAGATATACTAATGTCCTGTTGTATATATATGGTTCTATGGTGTATGTATTGCTTTTTTAAATATAGATATTATTGTGCAAATTCTCTTTGTATTTAGTAGGGCTGTAATTAGTCATTTGCATAATATTTTTGGGAATACCAGTGGTAATCATGGAGCTACGGTATTAATTAAAAAGATCTCAATAGCTTTGTTTTTAATTTCAGTAGAAAAGGATAACAAATTCTTGGAATAACTATACAGGTCACTTTGGCTATCTTTGCATCTCTTATCTCCTAATACTATTCAGTCTCGGTAGTATTTAGGTTCTTTACTCTGTATATACTAGTTGGTATCTTCAAAAGACCAATAAGTATAGAATAGCAACTGTAACTTGTATATGTAGATGTAAATGGAGAAATATAGAAATTTGTAATCCCATCAATATTCACAATCAAAGTGGCGTATTAAAGACCCTCAAATATCCTTGATAACAAAAATGGTGGCTTTTCAGTAAATCTTCCTTCTAGATATATCACTAAGGGTCATTCTTTATTTCGGATTATGATGTTGATTGGCCTTTTTGTTTCAAGACTAGGCCATAGCTAGTAGATCTGCTCTAAGACACTAAGTAGCTTTTTATTTTTAAATATAGTATAGCTACCCCTTCAGAATGCTCTGTTAATAAGGTAATAGATTTTTTAAAATTT
>BSBK01009242.1:215000-244570 GCA_027943335.1 Chamaecyparis obtusa | reverse complement strand
TAGAAAGAGAGCTTTTGCATGACAATGATAACATTGAGATCTTGCCATTTTTCCTTTTAAGACATGTTCTCTCAAGCCTCCTTACTTGAGGTTGACTCAGTAGCCTTGTGTAAGCTAAGAATGATAAAGAAATCAGTGAGAGTAATGACCAGCAAGAGTGTGGGTCTGGTGATAACAGGGAATAATAAGGGGTAGTAAACAAGTAATGAGTGCATAGTCTTTAAGGCCACAATACATAAATCTCAAAGTAGTAGTCTTAATGCTGACACATTCTATTATGATAGAAGTCAATGGGCCAGTCATGATGAATAAAAGGAGTCCATGAATAGGATAGAGATGTATAGGCCCTTCTTGACAAATTAAAAGAGAAAGAAAGTAAAATGTTGATGAAACTTTTCTAAAGCACATATAACAACCTTATACATAGTAAAATTGAAAGCAAGACAGTCTTTCAAAGGACAAACATAGATGAAAACATTCAAATTACATGTGAATACCCTCCTAAGTTGGGCTTTGTAGAGATAATGTGTCCTAGAGAGAAGTGTTGTGTAATGCATCATCCCATATAGTAGGGTTGGGTGTTGGCATACATTGTATTGACAAAGAAAAAGAAGAAGCTTCAAGTATGCTAGGTAACATGGTAATATGTTTGCATCTTTGGCCCTATAGAATGTCATGCGGAGGGTTATGAAAAGAAAGTTAGCTTACAAAATTGAATATAGACAGAAGCCACATAGTGTGTCTGCCCATTAGAAGTTGTAGAAGGTTTCCAGGTCAACAGACAATGACATATCATTACGTGTTCAATGTAGGAAAGAATTAAATGAAGAAGGCAGTTTATGAAGCCTTAAAGAAGATCTCTTCCCATGCCTCAAAGAGACCTAACTCACCTTGAACTCAACAAGAACATAGCCTATATGTAGGCAAGTGACTATATTAAGGAAATAATGAGGAGTTAAGAGGCAGAGATCAATCTATGACACATGTAGTGGATAGTTTTGAACAGTTCCAACCATTTAGGAGAGTGGAAGCAGCATCTTGGAGCCTTTATAGGAGTTGACACAGGAAAAATAGATTGAAAAGTATACAATCCATTTGTCAAACTCTACAATAGAATGTAAGATTTTCCAATTTTGAATTTGTAAAATATATCATATCACAAAAAACTAACCAAAGACAAATTATTAAATTGTTCATACTTGTGAATAATTATTCCTTGTGTCTAAAATTCTCTTAGACATTGCTAGCTTTTCTTTTGGATAGGTCTTTTGGTTCCACATCCTAGGTTTGGTCACCCTTATTGTCAAAGTTGGTTTTAAGTCCTTATATGTTACCCTTTCTATTATCCCTACCTTGGACTTATTTTGTGTGAAATTAGGACAACCTTGGCTCAATGGCATGAAAGCTATTCCCTCTATCATCAATAAGTGTTTAAAGTTTCTCCACAATGAGCAAGTTATAATAATAAATCAGTCTCTTTAGCCCTTAACTAAAAGGGTGGTAGACCCACCTCATGAAGAGACCAACCTTAGTCTGTGAAGGAGCCATAATATTTGCAACAGTCAGAAAATGTTGGTGAGTTGGTTTAGTGATTACCAAGGAGATTATTGATGTTGTTGATGTTCTCATCATTGATATATCACAAGATTATAAATCTCCTTCAGTAACCATACAATCGGCTGTCACAATGAAACCTATGATGAATGAAAGTTTAGATTATTAAGTTTGATTGGGATTATTCACCTTCGGTTGTCAAGCTCTGCATCACTCCAAGTCTCAATTAACACTATGAATTATGATCTATGATACCACTTATAAATGTTAAGCTTATCCAATTGATAAGATATATATGACAATATCATTGCTATCTCTAATTTGACAATTGGATATATGAAAGGTGATTAGGTCTATATATAGGTAATGCTAAGATTATCTAGATTAATATGTATAATCTACAAATAATAATGTGGATATGATATTAAATCACTATTGTATCTGATGACTTTAGGAATTATGCAAAGTTAAGATATTCCAATTTGCAGATATTCATAGAGATCTCTGCTCTTCCTAAAGTATTGATATAAGCTATACAATGAACCTCCCTTTGATGATAGCAATGATTTTATATAGTGTTGTGTCTGATATGTTGATATAACCTTGCAATTATGAATATGAGGCCCTACTTGATATGGAAATATCATAGTACAAGCATGAAATACCCAAGTTGTGCTTTTGGCATTGAAATACGAGCATGGCAAGACTTCACAAATAGAATGAATTGGAAACTTAAGATAGATCATGTACGGTAATGAACCTTTGGAAATGTAAAATAAGAAACTAAGTGTTGATATTAAAAGGGAATACATACCAGTAACAACAACTACCCTCACATCATTTCTTCTCATTGCCTCATCATAATTTTCCCCAAGTGCACCAAGGACTGCAAAGAAACAAGATAAATAAATCACAAGCATATAGCGATGTTAGAATAGTAAAATAATACTTTGACATACGAAAAAAACTACACAATATTAAAACATGACATTGTGCTTTAAAAACTAAAAAGGTAATAATATGATACCATTCATTAATTAGCTATTTAAATTTTCATTAGTTGAGAATTGATAGTCATTCTCAAAAGGACAAGAAACTCATCAATGTCCTCATCATTCCCATGGTTCAATGTCTAAAGGACAGTGACATATACAAATAAATCAATGTTTATAGATGGATTGACAATGAACAAAGAGGCTTCAAAAAATAGTGATGTGTACACTGTCAAAGAACATTGTGGTATTCACAATCAAAGAACAAAAATGTGCTCAAGGTTATAAAATAGTGATTTGTTTTAGAATGTGAAGAGTGCAGTAAGAATAGTAGTAAGTAATGTTGCAATAACAATAATGCTGGACAAAGATGTAATGGAAGTGAAAAAATAGTGATTGTTCAAGGGTTTTGGTATACAAAGTCAATGGTGAACAAACATTGATACAAAAAAATGAAATGACAGGATCCATGAGGAACATGAGTTATTCACCATTCTTGATGTAGCAAAGTCAACAAGATCAGTCGAAGGCCATAAAAAAAATTAGGCACAATTATTGAGGAACTATGTTAAAGCACTATCCCAACAAATGATGAAGGTGTGTTTTCAAGAACAGAGATGGAGTCTTTGTTTTGACAAAGGGGTCACATTTTAGAGAGGGATGAAAAGAACCATAATACAGAGGTATCATTTTATTATTTTGTCATCATGAATATATATCATGGTGAGTTTGTAAATGATTGTCATGAAGAGCAAAAAAAGATACCTAATAGGAGCACAGTAAAGTATCATATGGGGCAAATTAGAGGCCAAAAGGACATCAAGTGACAATCACAAGAACCTTATTGCAAAAATAATGGTCAAGTTGGCTTAAAGAAAGTGTTGCTATAATGCATTAGCAATACATTACAATGATTAGTAAAGTGTGCAAAAAACCAATGATAGAGTGTCGATATGCATAGAGGTCATAACAGTAATAAATGTTTATAACAGTGATTTTAATAATGCTCCAAACATTGAGAATACAAGATACCTGTAGCAATGAACTTCATTTTAACTTGCTAATTATCTATCACTATTAACTCTAAGCTTATCTTTAAAGTTTGAGCTTCACTTGGTTTCGTGAATAGTTTAATATTCTCTACTTAACAAGGCCAACCACGTGAAGGTGTAAGCTCATTTGGCCCCTCCCCCACTAACATCACTCTAAATTCCCCATTAACATCTAATAACATTCATTCATTCATCCATTTTTGAAATATAACATTCAATCATTATAATAACATGATAACATTCATTAACACATAATATTCATGAATAATTCATTAACACACAACATTCATGAAAAATTCATTAGCACATCATTCATCAACTTACTAGTACAAAATTACATCTATTAAGACAATGTTCTTTCATTACCAAAAAATGTTAATTATAATCATTTCTTTTTGGGTTTCTTTCTATTTTTTTTCATGTAATTTCTAAGAGGAAGATCAATGTCCTTGTCATTCCCCTCCTCTACTATTTCTAATGGAAATGCATATCTCCTCCTCATTTGTTCAAGAACAGAAGGCCGCTACACCAAAGGGGGGTCAGCTGCAATAACAACTATGTCATGAGTTAAATTCACACATAATTAATATAAAAGAAAAAAAACATAGATTCTCTTTACCTGAATGTGCCACATGATCTACATGGTGATCACTCTGAACATCCTTCGGCACTCGTTCAAAATGACATTCTATATCCTCTAAAATATACACAAAAAAGGTTACACCAAGTTCAATTTAAGATGTTAAATTGTATTAATAATTACATAATTAATTTTAAATAGAAAATGAGCACCTCCATCGACACTATGATGCACATCAGGGGCTTCATCATCTGGTGTATGATCTGTGTTATGATTAAGAGGTTGCATTGCAATGTCATGCACATTATTATCAAATAGATTGTTGCTCAAGTATTCAATTTATAATATATTTTTTGGCATATTTACCTGTTCACATGATGTAGGAGACTCTTGGGTTGGGCCAGTGGAAGCTTAGTGTATTCATTCAACAATGGCTTGATAGCCTTCCTTGAAGGCAATTTTTTTGTGTTCTGTCATGGCCTCTAAAATAAATTCAAAGCCCTACATTTTTTGATTAAAAAAAATTATTTGCATTTTATAAATAATTTTTCTCTGCAATTCATTTAATGCTACTTACAATTCATGCTTTAATTTTAGAATATCCACCAGAGCCAAGTTTGTACTGCCCAATCTTTTGCAGCCTGGCTTTTGTTTCCTTTGATGTGTCCTGCAACCTATGAAAAATTTTAAATATGTAAGATGATATAGATATAAAGATCACTAATTAGTGCATTATTACATTGTACTAGTACTTAATACTATTGCATACCTTCTTCTCTCATTTAGTGGTGTAATTCCTCTTTGAGCATCCCCTTTCTCCTTTGCATCCAAAATGAACTCATCCAATCCCTCACTGGAATAAAGGGAGGACGCTCGTACTTTGGGTTCTAGATGAGACTCTTTCTATATGACTCCCTCATAGTCTTAAGATGTTTGCAAGCTTTTTCTAAAATTTTCTTCTCCTCAAAAAGATTACTACCAAACTCATGCTCTAAATCTTTAATGAGCTGATCTTTTAATTTTTTGTCTTGCAAGTTCCACCTTTTAAGAAAAAACACAAAATTGTTAGATATAAAAATTAACTAAAGTTGTGTACCTTGAATATAGTGAAAGAAAAGATCTGAATGAAAGGAAAAATATTGTACCAATTAATGATATGAAAAAAAAATAGTAGGATAGGGTTAGTTCACTTATGATGCTCCACCTTGTATGTATGGTGGGACTGAATATCTTAAGTGTGAGGTCATAAAGAATCTTATAAAATGAATCATTTCATGCAAAAAATGTCATGGGATAATCAATCCAAAATTTTTTATGAATAGGTAAATGCATATTGCAATATAAAAAATAATAATTTTAAAGTACCTGGAAGCGTAGGACATTTTAAAGGCATCAATTCATTATCGTCAATCAATAATGACATCTGTATAACTCCCGTGATAGAAAGACGGGTAGATCCAGGAAATGATGGTGAATTATCACCAATACATGTACTCTAATCAGTATTTGGTGTAGAAGACTTCACCAATGTATCTCCTACTCCACAAAATTAATCCACTATGTGATGCACCCAAAATTAAAGTACAAATTATCAAATCATAATTAACACAAAACCAAATATAGCAAAACAATGATTTACCAGGCATAGACCATGAAGGCATCGATGTTTGCATGCTCCTTGTTGCCAACATTGCACTCAAAAATCTCTGATGGACGTCTGTCGACCTCTTAGGAGGAGTTTCCTGCACTTGATGACCTGAAAAATACATTGTTAGCAAAGACATTTTGAAATAATAAAAGTAAGAGTTAACTTAAGAAGTTTTTTGAATGTTCCAAAGAAAACATTTCTTGTAACTTGTCAACTAAAGGATTATTTTACCTGAGGTGGCCAAAGCTCTACTACTACCGGCCTCATCGCGTTGTCCTTGACCAGGTACTTGAGTTTCCAAAACATCTTCTAACAAGAACACATATTATGTTGAATATTTTACTTCACAACATAAAAGAGTATAAAATATAAACCTTTATTGAACTTTTTTAATAAATAAAGATTCATTATTGCTTACTTCATAACAAAGTGCTTGTGCCATCAATTAAGATAGCCTTGACTTCAGCATCTTGGTTAGATTTGCTTCATCCAAAATGCTCATAATTTCTAAATTGATTTTTTAAAGTTTTTTCTTCAACATAATTGTTATATTAGATGTTTATGTGGTATCATCATCAGATGGGGTAGATATTGCCTCTATTGCTGCGGGTGCTTTTCCCCTATCCTGGACATCAAATTGTGACAAGAATATCAGTAAAACTATCATAAAAACTCCAAAACCCTAAATAAAATAACGTAATAATATAACATTTTTCAACTATCTAATTTGTACAATTTCAATAAGGCTTACCATTGCTAAAGAATGGGTAGGAGGAGCATCCTCATGGCCTCTATCATGTGGGGGATCCATATCATCCTATGACAAAGATTAAATATAAAAACTTCAGGGAACTGGAAGCAATAGACTTAGCAAAAAAAACTTATTAATAAAATGGTATATAGTACTTACCACCCTCATGATAGTAACTTTGTTTGTATCTATGCTATTTAAATGGTAATCTATTAGTAGTTCTTCTCCTGCACTTATTGATTTTATCGCACATACAAAAACTTGATTCCCCTCACATGCCTCAAATATGCAATTGGGTTGCTTATTAGTTGAGGAAGGTCACGTACTATTTATAAAACCCACAATATTACCTATATCTTTTGGTCTCCCATCAATGTACATTGCAAATATTTTACTTTGATCATTTTCTTTCCATTGTATATAATTTGCTGATAGTGCATACCTAAGCATACTTTTTTAATATTGAACAATTCGCATCCAATCATTGTAATTATAACACAGACCAACATACTTGAACAATTCAACAACTTTTTTGTAACATACCTTTATCCCATCCATGGAAAATAGGCCCAAACCATGTAATGAGGATGGAGCTATGCGATATATCCTCTCATTAACACAAAAATCAGTGTTAATTAGAGGTAGCTCATTGGGTACCCATTCTTTCTCAATATGTGTGTATCGAAAGGGCACCTTGATGTCACCTTTGGTCTCATCATCATAAGAACATGACCCCCCTTTGCAAGGAAAAATTGCATGCATTTATCAAATTTTTTCTAATCTTTTGACTTCTAGTTGATCTCCCCATTTTAGTTGCACTACATGTATAACTTTCATCTACCATCCCCTCATTTCTCTCATTCAATGTAGATAGATCTAACAAGTACCTATTTGGTGGGTCCTGTAATCCATCAAATGAGAAATATTTACATCCCCACTTCAAATAGAATTTTGATAATATTTAAATAATATAAATAGAATAATCAAGTCATGACCCGTATGTACAGTTCTTCTTTGTCTATATGTGGGAGATATAAAATGTACTAAGTTGAAAGTGATTATATAATTATATGTCTATACGGTTCTTCTTTGTCTATATATGCATTATATGATTATATAATATGTCTATTTATAACATACGTGCTCAGTGGTAAACAAGAAGAATATAAGAAAATTATGTCTATTTATTGACTTATACCTATTGATCCATGTCACTATGCATGATCCACGCCAAAGGGGTTAAATTTCCTACATATGTTAAGCTTTTATCTTAAGTTAGCTAAAAATTACATGATACGTATGCTACAAATAACTTAGAAGACAACATGAACAATATGCAACATCATAAACATGAACAAATTTACCTTATATATGGAATGCAAGATCATCAACAGAAGGGGTGACAATGTCTGTAGTCAATTGCCTATTTGCAAAAAGGGTGATAATCAAATACAATATATACATATATCAGCAGCAATTAATTGAGCATTGTAAGCAAAACATTGGTAATTATAAATCACATATGTTGCAATCATTAGAATTGAAATCAATAAATCAATATTAAACATATATATTAATAAAAATAAATATATATAAATAATTAAATCACATATATACCTTGTACATTTCAATCATGTCATTGATCATCTTCTTCATCCATCTCATCAACATTGCCATCATCATCATCATCATCATCATCATCATCATCATCATCATCACCACTATCATCATCACCATCATCACCATCATCATTGCCATCATGACCATCACCATCACCATCACCATCACCATCACCATCACCATCACCATCACCATCATCACCATCATCATCATCCTCATCGTCATCATCACCATCATCATCATCATCATCACCATCATCTTGATCTTCATCATCTGCTTCTTCATCATCTTCCATAACATTATACTTTATCGGCCTTCCTATTGGATCGTGTCTAAAAACAATTGACCAACCCTGTTTATGTGGAACCTCTGCGTAAAACACTTGCTCACATTGGCTTGGAAAAACATAGACCTCATCTTCAACTGGCTCAAATGACCTTGTATTAATCATTGTAAATCCATTATCATGTTGAATAACAGTTCTATCTGGATCATTTTGATTTAGTCATAGCCTGTACCATTTGATGATAAATAGAACTACTTTGAAGGAGTTAAATTTGCACTCAATTATATCATCCAAGATGCCATAGTATCAATTTTGAGATTGTTGAGGATGTATGTCATTTCTAGATGATATATTAGTGACCTTGAAAACTGTAGTTATCCCAGAATCACAAGTTTTCTTCATGTCATCCAACTTTTTAATGTGAAATTTGTGGCCATGATAGTACATAGCTTTGTGGTGTTTGACCTGCAATTTTTCAATCATGTGAAAATTATTTGCATCGTGAGTTGATAAGAAACATACGAGTCATGATCATTAATAAATTTGTACGTACCTCTCTACCTCTTAAGCCATATGCTAGATCAATTACCATTGGCGTAACATTGGAATCTCCATTACGATGAGCTTCTCTAATCAATGAAGCAACACCTTCCCATGTTAATGAGCAACCATTTTGTTGACATCGTTCAATCCATACCATCATCCAATCAAGATTGTTCACAATATACAAATGTATTGCATCCCACTCTCGACCAACTATATAAAAAAAATACACCAATTATAAATAACTTATATTGAAGATTTATAAGAATTAATTAACTACAATAAAATTTTATATTTACCTCTCACTTTCCTCAATCTACCTTTTCCCATCAAGTACTCCCCTTTGAATTTGTTAATGGAGCTAGGATCCCAAATACAATCTACATGGATCTTTTCTAGAAACTTAGGAAGATATTCACTAATGTACACCATGGTCTGGTATACCATATATCCCTCCACCATAGAACCCTCGGGATGTGCTCTCTATCAAACCAAGCCTTTCAAAAATTTCAAGTGCCTCTCAACCATCCACATTGACCTAGTTGGTATAGGTCCACACAATTCAATCTCCTCAACTTGATGTATGACGTAGTGTTCTTGTGCACTGAAAAAGGTTGAAGGGAGACACTTTTGCATTTTACACATAAGAAGAGGAATTTTTCTCTTCCAATATTTCATATCTTCTTTATTGATTTATTTTGATGACAACCACCTCATGTGTTTTCCAAGATCATTAATAACTTGTTTGACACTATTGGCAAAGTGGTGTGGGAGAGATAGAGGTAGAACATACTGCATTATTTGTAAAATGATCTTATCAATATTTTATAAAACAATGCAATGAAAACTACATCCAGTATACAAATATATAGTGAATACAAACTAACATGAATTACCTTAATAAGTGTATGTCAATTGTGTGTTTTCATCATTGGCCCAAATTCACTTTTCTTTGATATGAGATCGTTTATGTTCGCAGAAAACCCTGTGGGAAATTGTACTTTTTTTATGACTTATTTTATAGCATTGCTCTGCTGCTCCGACAATAACCAACTAAGGGCACTTGTATTAATATGGTCTCCATTTTTATTTGATCAAATGACATTTTTCATTGCATGGTTGGATTCTTCAATGTCACTACAAATTTTGACAATTTTGCCTTTGTCACGCCTTCCATCCAAAATTTTCAATAATGTCTCTGTTACATTCTTTCCAATATGCATAGGATCAAACAAATGCACGATTGAGAGTTGCTCATAGTATGACAACCTACTAAATTGCGTAAGATAACTTTTTAGCCATCTTGGAAGTTGGTCATTAATGCCTTGACAATCTTCACGAGTGTCAATTACATCATCAATAAACAAAACACAATATCAAAATATAAATTTCAAACAAAAACCATCAGATGGAATGACATTACCTCAATGATTTATTTTATTGTATTTGAACTTCCATAGGTGAGGTGTCATTCTCTATGGCTTTGATGTAGTCTCCTCTTTCCCATTGAAAATATGTTTTTCGGTAATTTGGTACTTATGGTTTCTATGGAGAAAGTGTCTATTCTCATTGAACACCTGCTTTCCTAAACTTTTTGAATGATGAGATTTCATCTTTAGACCACAAACTGGACATGCAAATTTTCCCTTTGTCTAACGACCTACAAAATTATGTATAATTGGATTACATATGTTAACTTTGTGTTAGCACTATAACATACCAAAAAAGAGGTGTTAAGAAGAGAACATACCACAAAAATGTGTTAGCCTAGGGGCATCATGTGTTGTCCATACAAGTATTGAATAGAAATGAAATTGTCTTTTTCCTCTTAGTCTAGAGATGTCATACATAGTGACCCCATTCCATAACACCATTAACTCGTCGATAAGGGGCTCAATATATACATTGATATTTTTAACTTGGTACTTACCTAGTTGAATGAACAAAAACATTACATAATTATTATGACCATTTTGATACATTATTTATAATAAATTAATTTAGATGACTATTAAATGAAACAATACCTAGAACAATTAGTGCCAACATTATGTGCTCCCTCTTTATGGACATCCAAGGAGGAATGTTATTGTTGATAACAAAAATAGGCCACACTGAGTAAGTAGATCTCATCTGTCCAAACGGATTGACACCGTTCGCTACCAATGAAAGCTTGAGATTACGAGGTTCTTCTTTAAAGTGTGGCCATTTTTCCTCTATTTCCTTAAATGCCGAACCATCGGCAGAAATTCACATAATGTCATCTCGACTTCTATTGTGTGCATGGTAATCCATAAATTGTGCCAAGCTATTGCACCTGAATAATCTTTGCAAACGTGGAATAATGGGAATAAACTAAAGAACCTTGTGAGGCACCTTTTTTGTTATTTGATCTGATCGATATCTACTAATATGACAAACAAGGCATTCTGTTGCAAATTCATGTTGTTTGTGATATATAATATGATCATTTGGACATACATTTATTGTTTGATACTCCATTCCAATATCTTTCATAATGGAAGATAATTCTCAGTACGAGCGAGATAGAATATTTTATGGTGGTAACAAACACTCACGTATCAACCTACGACCAAAAATATAATTTGTTAATTTAAATAATATTAATTGTTACATGATTCACCCAATATTAATTGTAAGGGAATTATGACTAAAATAATGAAAAAAGATGACATACCTTAACATACTGTCATTGCTACATTGGATAAACCATTCATAACCTTCAAGTTCACCAACAATAATACAATGGCAAGAAGAGTTTTTTGGGAGCCTTCATATAGGGGCTCGTGTGCCTTTTCAAGTATAGGTACATCAAGGTCCACGTCAACATCATCATCATCATCTTGATCATCATGATAATCTTGATCATCGTGATCTTCTTCATCATCATGGTCTTCTTCCATGGGATCATTACCTTCTAATTCTATATTCAAACCTCCATGTTCCCTCATTTGGAAATCCACATTCTCCGGATTGTCAATTTGTCATGGTCCATAACATGAAACCTAGGTAGGTTGACCTATATAAAAATGATGACCTTATATTAACCATGACCATGATGTCATCATCAAATCATGTCTTATGTATTTTCTAAACTATTAAAATAGATACCAATGGATGAAATTTGTTTCCCCTTTCAATGTGACCATGCTGCCTACAATGTTCCTCAGCTATTTTGATTAGATATCTTTGAGCCTTTAAGAGCTTGCAAATTTTGCAAGGACAATAACATTTTCCATCACCTTTTCTTTTTAAGTTAGACCACAGTCTAGCAATTGTCTCCCTATTTTTTTGTTTGTTGATATCATCAGACATTGTCTTTCTTGAATGGAATGACTCATTGCTGGAAGAAGGATGATTTGTTTGCAACCTGCAGATACAAATCATTTCTGAACAACCATTTTTTCAACTACAATTTTCTCAACGCAAAGGGACATTTATTATACCAAATCAAAGTTTAGAAATGGACGGTTCTGATGCTTTTCCATTACAATAATTGAGCATTCATCATTTGGTATTGTGTATTCCATTTAAGTATGTCAACAATGTTCAAAATAATGTCACCAAGTACAAACATAGGAAATAAAAAATAGACAAAAGACAAGAAATAAGAAAAGTCATTATGACTATAGAGAATCTGCATGTTCACAATACTACATGTGCATATAAGAGTTGATGAAAGAAGGTATATGCATAGTTGAAAAACATGCAGATTTATCGACCAAGCATTACTAGGAGCTTGACCCTGCAACAAGTGGACTTGTGATGATATTTCACAATAGTACATGTGTTGTAGGGTAAGCTCCCAGTAGTGCTTATACAAATATGCATGTTCATTACATGTGCATATGAAATAGCTCTAATGGTTACTTGAAAGAGTGGTTTAATATAAACAAAATGGTTAAAAAGATGAGAATATGTCGTTAGAATAATGGCAAAGAGAAACAATATAAAAATACCACTATAATCCTTTAAAAGATCAGCATAAAAATACCACTATAATCATTTCATTTCACAAAGGCAAAGAGAAATTTCAGTTAATACCACTGACTTGCAAGGATAGAGACAAGATAATAAGAGAGGCTATGCATTTGGAAAAAAGGGTTTTACCATCATGACTTCATGTTGTGTGCATCTAGAATGGATATTTAACTAACAATGCATGGTCTAATGATTTATTACTTCTTCTGTCAATGATCTTGCAGTCACTATGTTGAAACATATATTCACATTTCTAATAGAGGCATCAATTATTTAGTGTTATTCTTTTCTTCAAGATATTTCATCTCTTGTCTTCAAGGGATTATTCATGGTTTTGAGGTTCATAGGGAGATACATCTTTTGTTTTGCGAAAATAAAATCTCTACTATTTTGAGGAGGGTTTCTAAGAGTTTTGTATTCTTAGATCTCTGGTAGTCATGGTAAGTGACAAAGCACTCTTGTGAAGAACAGTGACATTCACTGTAAAAGAGAAGAGCAGGCAATGATACTATGTAGAACACATGGTCCACCACAATCAAAGTAACTTCCAAGAATGTATGTCAAAGGAAAGAGTAGACATAGATGATAAGGTAGAGAATGACATTGTCTACAAAAGTAGAGAGAAAAGGCCAAATTTCAAAGATGACTATTAGAGGAGATGCTAGCTAAATGGGAGGGCATTCAACATGCATGAAAAGTAGTGTTATAGACTACAAATGAAAAAGACAATGTTGATGAAGTGGAATGACACTTTTAGAGTGTCATAGAGTTCCTCATGATAGTGAGCACAAAAGATGATCAGTCATGTTACTACATGATGAAAAGATGGTCAGATTAAAAGATGTAAATCTTACCCACTGATATGATAGTCCGCTACTGGGCCACAATGTATGTAACGAGAGGTGTTATATTGTCATTCAAAGAGTAGAGTAAAAGCTGGCAGTATGATGTAGTTGCATCCTGGGTGTAAGATCAATCTTGCATCACCCAAAAATATTTTTGTTTTGTATTCAATAAGGGCTATCTTGTGCAGAGCTGCTATTTATGGAAACTTTCTATTTTTGGTAAGTTGGTCATATGATCTCAGAATGTTCTAATTTCACATGTGGAGGTTCATCTTAGTCATATCAGCATGCCAGTAAAGTTTTATTGCTAGATCAAGTCTGGTTTTAAAGATATTAAAAATTTTCGGTGTTCGAAACAGGGTACAAAAACTTTGAACTCAATTTTGAAGGCTTTAGCGGCCCCAGATGAGGTTGAATTTTGGGCTAAATGAAGCATGTTTAATTTAATTATTGTGGAGCTCTTCGCGCCCTTTCCGAAATGGGGTTATAATAGTCAATCGGGTCAACAGGTGATGACTTATCGTCTACGGAAGTTGGGCCACCTGAAATGGTAGAAAATAAATTTCTTTCAAAATTTCTATTCGGGTTTCAAAAGTTATTTTGAGCCGACTTTGATGTAATGAATTAAAAAATAAAATAATTCTAAGTTTGGTCGGCCTTAAGGGCTAAATTTTTGGAACCTTCTCAGGCAGTGGAAACTGCCTACGTAAAGAAGGCCTGTAGTGTTGTCTAGGGTAGGGCTGGGTAGATCTGGGTATTGATTCAAAGCTTTGTCCTACATAATATTGTAAGGGAATGCCCATGTGGTTTTGCATATTGTAATTCTGAAAGCTTGTAATTCCACATTTGTGGAGATAATAAGAAGCCCATTTTCTATTCTTGCATATTGTTGTTGTTTCTCTATTTCTGTTACATGTTTGTGGTATTAAGTGGAGCACCCTTGATCAAGTGGTATCAGAGTAGGAGTTCCTGAGTGTGTAAACAGATCATCGACTATGAGGCAGTTTGCACCAGGACCATGGTTAGGGTTTTAGCATGCATCACAAAAATGCCTCCATGAAGGGAATGTGGCAGAAGAGCTGGTGTTGTAACACCTGAGGTTAGAGTGCTCTAGAGACAAGTTCAAGCATTGCAAGAAGAGATTCACAGAGGAATGAATCTTAATGTTAGAGATGAAAGCGAGGATGAAGCCGAAGAAGAAGATCAAGAAGGAGAAGTTGAAGTTGTGAACCAAGAGGAAGAAAGACTTTTTTGAGGCATTTCCAAGATCGAGAAAAGACCTAAGATTGAGGTTCTTACATTTTCAAGAAATCTTAACCCAGAGGAGCTGATCGACTGGATCAATGAATGTGAAGAATATTTTGAGTATGAAGATATTGAGGATCCTGATAGGGTCAAATTCGTGAAGGCCAAACTGAAAGGTCATGCGAAGATCTAATGGCAAGAGATTCAATTGGAGTGAAATAGAAGAGGGAAAGATAAAATCACAAGATGGGATCGAATGGTGGATAAATTGAAGTGGTAGTTCATTCCTGTTGATTACGAGCTTGACCTACTGAAGAAGATGCAAAGTTTGAAGCAAGAAGGAAGATCTGTTCAGGAGTATACAGAGGAGTTCTATCAAATCCTCATCAGAACAGGCCATGCAGAAGCTGATAAGGAGAAAGTTTCCCATTACCTTAATGGGTTGAGGCCGAGCATTCAAGAGGAGTAGAATTTTCTTTGAATGAATAGTATTGAATAGGAATACTAGTTTGCACTAAAAGTAGAGGAAAAGTTGAATAAGAAGTTCAAGAGCAGACAAAATGGAAGAGGTCACGGTGGATGATCTGGTGGATGGTCATATGGAGGCCAAAATGAAGATCTGAAAAAGAAGGATGAGGCCAATAGTAGTCAAAATCAGAGAGGAAACAATTCCAATCATTTCCAAGATCAGAACAAAAGAGATCAGAGAGGAAGAGGAAGAGGACAAGGTTCAAGAAGAGGAGGCTTCCGTGGAAGATGTTTTCACTGTAGAGAAGAAGCTCATAGGGCATTTGAATGTCCTCAACACCAAGGGATAGATAGGAGGAATGAAGGCCATGCCAGAGTTGCACATGTAGATGAAGATGCCAGATCATCAAATTTTGAAGATGCTGAAAGAGGAGAAACATTGATTAACATAATAGTCCTCTTGAGTAGCGAGAATGAACCTAAGCAAAGGAGGAGCCTATTTCACACCAAGTGTAAGTGTGAGAGTAAATGTTGTGATGTGATTATTGACAATGGATGAACTGACAATTTGGTGTTAGAAGAGTTGGTAACAAAGTTGAAGCTCAAGAGATAGAAACACCCACATCCATATCGGATTGCCTGGGTACAGGATGACCACAAGGTCATGGTCAGTGAGTAGTTCCTAGTAAAGTTCAAGTTTGGTAGGTGCCATGATGAGGTACTATGTGATATAATAGCTATGGATGCATGTCACATGTTCTTGGGTAGGCCATGGTAGTTTGACAGATGTGTTGTACATAATGGTCATGCGAATACCTATTCCCTAACAAAGGATGGAGTGCGACATAAGCTAAAGCAATTGAAGGAGACTGAAGAAATGGTATGTGGTAATGCGAGAATAACTTTTGTTGATGGAATAAATTTCCTAGATGGTATGAAGCATGAGCATGTGTGTTTTTCTTTAATTCCAAAAGCAGGTAAAGAGGAAGTAGAGGATGTACTTGTAGAGGTTATAGATTTGTTGAATGAGTTTCAGGATATTGTATCTCATAATGTACCTGATGGATTACCACCAGTAAGGAAGATCAATTATTTGATGGATTTGATTCCAGGAGCCAGTTTTCCAAACAAGGCAGCACACAGAATGACACTAGCAAAAAGTGAAGAATTGAATAGACAAGTACATGAGTTGTTACAGAAGGGATTTATTTAAGAGAGCCTGAGTCCATGTGTTGTACCCGCAGTATTAGCACCAAAGAAGAATGGAGAATTGAGGATGTGTATAGATTCTAGAGCATTAAACAAGATCACAACCAAGTATAGGTTTCCATTGCCATGAATGGATGATATGATGGATTGTTTGAGTAGAGTTGTGTATTTCTCAAAGATAGATCTGAAGAGTGGATATCACCAAATTTGGATTAGAGAAGGAGATGAATGGAAGACTTCCTTCAAGACAAAGGAAGGACTATATGAGTGGTTAGTCATGCCTTTTGGTCTAACTAATGCACTAAGCACTTTCATGCGGCTCATAAATGAGGTTCTTAAAGAATTTCTAGGTAAGTTTCTCATTGTGTGCCTAGATGATATTTTGATCTTTAGTAAGACATTGCAAGAGCATATGATGCATATTTATATGGTGTTTGAGAATTTAAGAGATGAGAAATTGTTGATTAATTTGAAGAAGTGCAATTTTGTGAAGAAAGAGTTAGTGTATTTGGGATTTGTAGTTTCAACAGAAGGTCAAAAAATGGACCCAAAGAAGGTACATGCTATCCTTGAATGACCTACTCCAAGGAGTGCTACTGAGGTAAGATCTTTTCATGGTCTGGCTAGCTTTTACAAAAATTTTATCAGAAATTTTAGCAGTATTTGTGGACCCTTGACTGAAACAATGAGATGGGATAGAAAAGAGTTCAAGTGGACTAATGGGGTGGATAAGAGTTTTAAACCGTTGAAACAAAAGGTTACAAAACAACCTCTTTTAGCACTTCCTAATTTTAATAAGGTGTTTCAAGTAGACTATGATGCTAGTGGTACTGCAATAGGAGTTGTTATGAGCCAAGAAGGTAAACCTATTGCTTATTTCAGTGGTAAGTTAAATGATGCCAAGAGAAAATATTCTTTTTATGATCAAGAATTTTATGCTATAGTTTAAGCATTGAAGAACTGGAGACACTATCTACTTCCTAAGGAGTTTTTTTTGTATACTGATCATCAAGTTTTGCAATATTTGAATAGTCAAAGAAAGTTGAATCAAAGGCATTTGAAATGGGTTGAGTTTTTACAGAGTTATACATTTGTTTTGAAACACAGAAGTGGAAAGTCTAACAAGATTGCAGATGCATTTAGCAGAAGGCAACTATTGCTGATAGAGATGCAGATTGAGGTGGTTGGGTTCAAGGAACTCAAGAACTTGTATCTAGAGGATCCTGATTTTGGTGAAGCTTGGAAAGCTTGTAAAGAACCTGTTACTCTAGATAGAACGAAGTGGCTAGATTTCACCATTCAAGATGATATGCTATTTAGAGGGAGTCAGTTGTGCATTCCAAGAAGTTCTATGAGGGAGAATCTCATCAAAGAGAAGCACAGCAGAGGATTGGCTGGATATTTTGGCAGAGAGAAAACCCTTGCTTTGGTTAGTGAGAATTATTATTGGCCACAGTTGTAGCAAGGTGTCAAGAAGTTTGTACAGAGTTGTAGAGTATGCCAGATGGAAAAAGGAGTGAAGTAGAATAAAGGGTTATATCAGCCATTACCTGTACCAAAGAAGTCTTGGGAGGATATCAGTATGGACTTTGTTCTTGGATTACTGAGGACTCAATGGGGACATGATTCAATTTTTGTGGTGGTTGACAAACTTTTGAAGATGGCAAATTTCATTCCCTGCAAGAAGACTTATGATGTTGTCCATATAGCAGAATTGTTTTTTAGAGAAGTAGTGAGACTACATGGTTGGCCAAAGACCATAGTTTCAGATCGAGACACCAAGTTTGTAGGCTATTTCTAGTGAACATTGTGGAAGAAGCTCAATACAAATTTGAAATTCAGTTCATCACATCATCCACAGACTGATGGACAAATGGAGGTTGTGAATAGGAGTTTAGGAAATTTTCTGAGATGTTTGGTTGAAGATAAGCCAATAGGATGGGATTTGATTTTACCAAAGGTAGAATTTGCATACAATAATTCTATCAACAGGAGCACTGGTAAATCACCATTCCAGATTGTATATGGGAGTAGTCCCAGAAATGCATCTGAGTTGAGAAAAATAGATAAAGGAGAAATAAGTAGTGTTGAAGCTGAGGATTTTGCAAAACATTTGAAGAACATCCATGAGGAGGTGAGGAATCATATTACCAAGATGAATGCATAGTATAAGGCTAAGGCATATGAGAAAATGAGGCATAAGGAATTTTAGGTTGGAGATGAAGTCATGGTTCATTTGCAGAAGGAGCGATTTCTAGTTGGTACGTATAACAAGCTGAAAATGAAGAAGTTTGTGCCATGTAGGATACTAAAGAAGCATGATTCAGGAAATGCATATGAGGTCGAATTGCCTACTGAGCTTTATATTTCACCAGTATTTAACGTTTTAGATCTGAAAGAGTATCATGAAGGAGGCATTGAGGATGAGGTTATAGCAGCACAGTGGAGTATTCCATCAACCAATTCAGATATCGAGGAGATTGAAGACATACTTAATAGTCATGTTGGCAGAAGCACAAGGAACAGGAGATATGAATAATATCTGGTCAACTCGAAAGGACAACCTGTTGAAGATTCATCATGGCTAACAAAGGAGGAGGTTAATTATCTTGGTTTTCCTCTGCACACTTGAGTCATGATAGGGTCACTTCTCAAATTACCCCAGGTGTCTGATGCAGGATCATCCTGGGTGTAAGAGCAATCTTGCATCACCCAAAAATATTTCTATTTTGTATTCAATAAGGGCTATGTTGTGGAGAGCTGTTATTTATGGAAACTTGCTATTTTTAGTAAGTTGGTCATACGATCTCAGAATGTTCTGATTTCACATGTGGAGGTTCATCTTAGTTGTATCAACATGCCAGTAAAGTTTCATTGCTAGATCAAGTCTAGTTTTGAAGATATTAAAATTTTTTGGTGTTCTAAATAGGGTACAAAAACTTTGAACTCAATTTTGAAGGCTTTAGAGGCCTCGGATGAGGTCAAATTTTTAGTTGAATGAAGCTTTCTTATTTTAGGTGTTGTAGAGCTCTTCACGCCCTTTCCAAAATGGGGTTATAATAGTCAATCGGGTCAACGGGTGATGACTTATGGTCTCCAAAAGTTGGGCGACCTAAAATGGCAGAAAATAAATTTCCTTCAAAATTTATGTTCGGGTTTCAAAAGTTATTTTGAGCCGACTTTGATGTAATAAATTGAGAAATAAAATAATTGTAAGTTTGGTCGGCCTTAAGGGCTAAATTTTTAGAACTTTCTTAGGCGGTGGAAATTGCCTATATAAAGAAGGCCTGTAGTGTTGTCTAGGGTAGTTCTGGGTAGATCTGGTATTGATTCGAGGCTTTGTCCTGCAAAATATTGTAAGGGAATGCCCATGTGGCTTTGTATATTGTAATTCTGAAAGTTTATAATTCAACATTTGTGGAGATAATAAGAAGCCCATTTTCTGTTTTTGCATATTGTTATTGTTTCTCTATTTCTGTTATGTGTGTGTGGTATTAAAGGGAGCACCCTTCATCATAGTAGCATCAAGAGGTGCATGTTTTGTACAAAGTTTTAGACCATGGAATGAAGAGCATGAGGCTATCATCACATCAATCTTTATGAGTTGTGAGATAAAAAAAAAAGATTGAAGGCATTAGATTGAAGGCATGAGGAATCATGGTGACTATGTATAAAGGAGTAGCAATGGTAAAGGGAACAATTGGAGCAGTGATTTAATGGTCAATATAAGATATATAGATGTTTTCAAGAGGACAGGCAATGATATATTTTTTTTTTCTAATGATATGTTCACTACCACAAGATAATTTTGCAATCATGGATAATACAAATCTGAATTGACCCTAACATGCATGAATTTAATGCTTAAGGCGGATTGACATGGTATGGAATGAATTGGATTGTGACTATAATTCAACCTTAAGACAAGATAGTCACTAGCTTGAGACTTAATGGCCTATGTAAATGCAATTTCCATTACTATGATTTGGTTCCAAGGGACCCTGATCAACTTAAAGATATATGAAAAATATATGTCTCCTTGTTTCAATACCTAACAATCATTTTTTAATTGATTGTGTGTGCTTGCTGTAGTGATAGAGGTAACTTGGATTAGTCAATGCATTTTGAAAATAAATCTCATAGATAGATCCCAATCATTTTTTTTGTTACATGAAGTCTTCCACTCCACCATGAGAATACATCAATTGTAAGAATAAAGAACTACTACTCAACAAAGGATTGTCCTAATTTGGACTGACTAATATTGTGACTGGGAATGACAACAGACTAAGATAGTGTTATTTGGGACTGCCAAAACAAAAATAAGCATGTACAAAGTTTTCTTTCATTGTTTGTTTATGTACAATGAAATTATATAAATAGTACGGTGTTACTTTTAAAGAGAATGTTTTTTTAAGTGATGGGCTACATGAAAAAGACCTACTTAAAATAGGCTTATTCCCAGACAATTTGACCAATTTGTTTGTTCTCAAGGTTGTTGCAACTTTCCCAGCTCTACAGCTAAAAAGGTAGATTCATTATCATATAATAAAGAATGAACATGGATCAAATGTTTTTGTGGGTTCTTCACTGCTTGATGTGTATATGAAATGTTTCCACAACTTGGTGAATAGAAAAATAATAACATGGACTGCAATGATTTGTGGATATGCCCAAAATGGACATGCAGGTTGTTCAATCACACTATTTTATCAATTGTTACAAGAGGGTATGACTTCTAATTCAGTTACTATGGTGAGCATTCTAAAATGTGGGTATTTATGAGCTTTGCAATGGGGAAAATCAATTCATGCTAATGTATCAAGAAATGAATTTGAGCCGCAAGTTTTTGTGAGAAACCTACTAGTACACATATATCCCAAATGTGGAAGTGTAGAAGTTGCACGCTCAAATTCTACGCATTCAAAATTAGAAAAAATAATTACTAGAGATTTTAGACAGGTATTGTGAAATTCCTCCTATGTAAAAATAAATTTCCATTTTAGACTTCCAAACAGTTTCACAAATCCCTTTTAACCATGGACATTTCCTTCTTACTCACAACTCCTCGAAGTTATAAATTATCAGGCCAAAACAACAATTTCAATGCAAGTAGCATATCATTGAAGGAAAAATCTGTATAGAAGTACAAAGGTTATCAATGACAAAAACAACCATCCCTTTAAAAAGAAACTTTAATTGCTTAATAATCAACATGAATTGAAGTTTAGAAAAAGAAAGGATAAGGAAAGATTTTATCAAAACATTTTCATTTTTTTAATCATACATCCATGGAATTCTAAGAAAATCAGGTTCTAACCAATCTATCAAATTCCTCATTTGTTTCTCTTAAAGACTCAGTTCATAAGACAAAGAACCTCAGCCAAACTTGTGGGCAATGAAAACCAAGTAATGACAGAAAGTGAGCAAGAGATGAAGCAATGGCTTCTTTCACTATCCTCGCTTAGGAATATGCCTTCCATTATAAGGAGGAATGAAATTAGCTTGTGAGGAATGCATTTGATCTCCCTAAGAAAACATAAATTGGTATTCTAACAATACTAATGAACAGTGAACAAGGGTTTCTAACAATACTGTCAATACTCCTTAACTCTGAATAACTTTAGCAACAGAGTAGTGTTTCTACCTATTAATTCCCTTGAATGGTAGTTATCAAAATCTTCAAATAAAACTACTTTTTCCTCTATCAAGTATCAACATGATACTCTTCTTAAACTATCTTTTTAACAAGAACTAAAATCTTGTGGCACTTCTTTGGTTAAACCTCAACAACTGTCAATAGGTCATTAACATCTTTTTTTCTTTTTTTTTACTTCAGATTATAACTTTACTCATTTATAGAATGTTCATAAATATTAAGTTGCAGACAACATTCAGATTCTACCAATTCCTACAATAGTGGTCTTTCATTCATTTAATTACTCAATAGCTACTGAGACCAATTTTGGTATAGAGTGTTCTAGTTTCTAGGATGTTCCACTGAATCCTTTATACAATTATAGTCACTTTACTCGAGCAACATCAACTATCATAGAGACACTAAATCTAAGTGATTGGGTTAGATTAGGTCAATCCAAAATGGATGAACGTTGGGTACACAAAATGGATACAATCACAAAAGTCTTCAATGTGCCCATGAACCTTAAATCTCTGGTTATTACACTATTTCAAACATTTCTTTTCTTCACTCATTAAACTCATAACATACGCCTAACTAGGGCATTGACCTTTGAAGCAATTTTAACAACCCACTCGGTTTTGAGTGTTTAGAATATACACAAACATTACCCTAACTTTTCTTTCAATCCATGATATTGGAAATCTCATGGTGAAGTTACAAGTTAGGGTCAGGACTGTTGGAAATTTGGCTAAGTTGATTACATAGATTTTTTAATTATGGCAACATATGATCCACATGAAGATCACACAGATTAGAGAGCAAGTATGACAGAGCACATTGCAAATTTGTCTAAGTGTGAGATAGTATTTTTACCAATGAACCTGGACACAGTTTTTCTTTGTGACATTGATTGGAGTAAGTTCAGTGCTTGTGCACTTGAACATAGACTCTATGATGTCTATTGATCACCCATCTCAGAGTGCAAGTCAGTACGACATGTACAGAAGAAGTTATGACAATTTTACCACAGATAGTGTCAAGCTAACAAGATAGAATATGAAGACAGAACTAGTAAAGAGTTAAGGGATTATTTTGTTTATCAAAATAATGACTTAACAATATAAAGGGATGACATCCTAGATGTTAACCCTTGGATAAAGTTATGTATATAAATGTAATTTTAATTGTAAGAAAAGTAGAGTAGACAATAGATGTATAGTGATGCGAAGTATATGATGCATATATAATAGTGATAGTGAAAGAGCAGCAAAGAGATATTGATGCAAGTAGTATAAGGTTATGTACCTTAACGTATTTTTGTAATCAGTGTATATTGTACATTACTTTTTTGGGTAGCGGGCTCATCTGGTAATCACATTTTGTACTACCAACTCCTAATAGGGTTGAGGCTTCTAACAAGGCCTATAGTCCCTTTATCAGAACTGATACACTATATGCGTGTAATAGAATCCTAACAGGGTCAACATCCTTAACATGATACTTTTGATTAGTGGATCATTGTGGGTACCATCCCCACCGGGGTTTTCCCTTGGCTAGGGTTTCCTCGAGAACAAACAATGTGTTATGAGTTCTTTAGTTTTATTGCTATGCATGTTGTTTAGCTTCTTATGTTATGCATGTATAAAGATAATCTGTTATATCAATAATTGGGCAAAAGATAAAGTTTGTAGAATATTGATTCACCCCCCCCCCCTCTCAGTATTCCCTATTTCTAACAATTGGTATCAGAGCTTAGTTACTCGGAAAATAATCATTCAAGGAAAGTCTAATAGCTTGAGTAAAATCTATATGCATATGGATCAACTATAGAAGAATCTTGAAGAAGCTCTTGAATAGATTGACTTGCTTACTATTGAAAAAGATACTTTGAAAAGAAAGTATGATGATGCAAAGAAGCTCATTGAGAAATTAGTTGCAACACCAGAAATTTTGGTGTTAGAAAACATCTTTGACATGGATGCACAACTCGGTCTTGAGCATATTTCTCTCACCAACTTGAAAGAGGAATGGGAAAACCTCTTGGAGTCAGTGAAGAAAGTCCATCAGTCAATTTTTGACAAGCTGTGAATATACTACCTCAATTTTGTATTTGTCATTACTATCGAAAAGGGGGAAAATAATATATCGGATCCTATTATGCCAAATATTATGTACATGGATGCTATGTATACTATATATTATGGGGAGCATGCACCGAGGGGGAGTACTTAGTACTTAGAAATTTTTTTTATGTGTATATGTATATGGCGGAGATATAAGGAGATATAAGTTACATAGAAAATTTTGTCTTTATACATTCAAAGTTTTCATACTAATGCCAAAGGGGGAGATTTTTTATCTCTATTGATCTTTTAAGGTTGTCTTTAGTACCAAAGGTGTGTAAAGATATCGATCGGTTACTTATATTGAGCTAATCGGTAACATAAAGTAGAATAGACTATTTGGTGAAGCCTATTTACCGAGCAGCAGATAGTTTACCAAGCACCAACAGACATGGACACCGACAGACGTAAACACCGAGCATTGCATATACACCGATCAGTTTACACAATGTTTACCGAGGATCACAAGAAATGACATAGTAATCAAGAATGGAACATTCTTCTATGCAAATGGTTACAACGGTTTGTAAAACATTTTACCAAGATCGAGGAACATTTAATGTAATGATATTCATTAAATACAATATATATCTTTTGTAATAGATGATCTAGGTTATTATTGTACACTATAGATCTTAGGGTTATGGTTATAATGTGTAACCTAATTTTATTAAAGCAGAAAAAATAGAACACTATATATTTGTGTGTTCACATCATTTTTGGTGTGAGCTGATATATGAATCACAGAGCACTTGAAGCATTTTCTATCTTCAAGTCTATCAGTCAACAGAGCAGAACTGAGTACAGTAGAATTCAGATTGAGCAGAATCAACAGAGGCTACCAAGAAGTTAAGAGTAGAGATTCATCACAAGTATGGTGATATTTTATCAAAGCCTATATATCTATATCTAAAAATTAAGTGTCAAATAGTAGATATTTACCTATTGCTTTGTGACAATTGTAATAGAGTTTTTGGATAAAATCTCTTAACAGAGTAGACTTAACAGTCTTATGTAAATCTCTTAACTGAGTGCACACTTCATTAGTGTTGTTAAAATCCTATAACTAGGTAGATCTAGCTGATCTAATATATCACTCCTCATAGGCTGAGATCATTAGAAGTGATCAAAACTTGTAGCCCTAATAGGCAAACCTTTTCTATCGGCAGTAGTGAAGAATTTGTGGGTATCATCCCCACCGTAGTTTTTACCTTCTAACAAGGGTTTCTGCATTACCAAAATACATGTGTCATGTGATTGTGTTATGGATTTCATGTTGTTTACTTACTTATGTTAAGTGGATAAATGATTCATGCAATTATATTCAAGTTATATTGGTCGGTTATCACTATTTATAGTTATAATTCAGAAAGGTTTACAAGTTGAATTTTTGAAGGCATTGATTCACCCCTCCCCTCTCAGTACCTATCTCTCCTAATTCCAACACTATAAGCTATTGTAAATTGAAGAGTGTGTTGGTGTTTTGATAGTCATGATTAGAAGGTGCCCACAAGTGACCATTTGCAACAATATTATGTATTATGCTCAGTGTCGATATCAACTTACCATTCAGCCATCAAGATACAAGGAAGGTGGCAAACTTTTATTAAATGCAACATGCATGATTGGGCTTATTAGACCTGGAAGAAGTTAATGGAGTTTCTATGCAGAGCAATTTGATATGGTCAAGTGGCACCAAGTCGATACTTGCACATCATATTTTTTGTTTTCAATTCTAATTAGCGAAGGTGGCAGACAAGCATGCTCATACTGCAATGGACCCGCGACATGTTTGAGTTTTCTATAAGCTTTGTTTGTAGAAAGTTTTTGGTTGATGATTTTCCAAGAACCATTGCATCTCCTTGTGTGGATGCCATGTCTGCAAACAACATAGGGTAAGGTGGTGGAGTCGGTGGAGTCTGAGAAAAGATTGTAGCGACAATCATTAGCATAATATGATGGTAGCAACCTGAGAGTGAGTTGTTCAAGCTCGATATACCAATATGTGTGGACATTAATATAAGTAGATGCTTTTGTTGATTAGAACATTGAGAGTATGGGAGTTCCTAAGATGGTTTCTATCTGAAAGTAAAGTCCACCAAGATAATTGAGAGGGGGGGGGGGGTGGGGTGAATCAATTATCAGATAATTATAAATTTTATCATCTTTAACAACATTAAACCATATAAGCAATATAATTACCAACCATAGAAAGATATTCATACACAATAACACAATGACACAAGATATGTTGACTAGGGAAACTCTTGATCAAAAGATGCACTAATATGAATATTCCTTGTGTGAGGATGGACTTTGTTAGGAGTCTTATGAAATACATTCAGTACATATGAATCCCTATTAGGAGATTTTGAATCCCTGTTAAAAGATTCTAACCTGGTTAAGAGTTATGGAAGATAGAAGGACCCATTACCCAAATAGCTTCAGGGTAAGATCACTGAACACATTGTCCAAATAATCTTTACATTACTCAACATAATAATATGTTACCTCTTCTTTGACTGTGCCAAACCACACTCACTATTACATCAGATCTCAATTTCAGATCTCTGTACTTCACATGTCTTCCTTCACAAATTCGCTTTCATACTTAGCTCTTTTCTTCACTTCATACATATAGCATCACACCTGATGCTACCAGTACACACTTTCACATTAAAACTTCATGCTAATACATAAAAATCCATATCAATAAGGAAATGCATTCCTTCCTTTATACCACACTCAAATAATTACAAAATGAGTCGGCATACAATTACAAAATAAAAGTTTCCACACGCTACACCAAAATTACATAAAACTGTCAGCTTCCAAATACAATAAATATTCACTTGTGAAAACTCAAAGTCTATGTTATCATCCACGTCACTATCAATGTGTCTTCAACTTCCCTTTAACTGCGCAAAACTAGATTCCATCCTGATTAGGAGATATCATTTAATTTCCACAAACCGCTACTCAGGAACACTGCTTCCACCAAAATGATCATAAGCTCCCTGAATCAATGAATTACTATCTGTGCTCTTAACCATAGTGGTGTAGGGGCACCTTGAAATTTTCTCATTACCAAAATATTGAAGTATCTAAGTCATTTAGAACTTCATGTTTACATTTATTAAACTATATGGTAATATAGTCAATGTATTCGAAATTGGTTTAAATGATGTTTGTAATGAAATTCAAAATATGAATGTGAAGAGACACGGGAAGGTAAAATGGTTGTAAATGTTCTCAATTGTCTTTAAAAGAAGACCTTATTGTAATAGCAAGGAGAGATCGACAGAGTGGTTACGGGAGTGAGGAATAGTTTTTGAAAGGAACTCGGGCTCTCTGGTTTTTAACTAGAGAGCCATCAATATTATGTGTTAATGAAGTGTAATATTAATATAGTCAATTGTTGGCATTTCAGTTTTCATGATGTCTTTTATTTTATATCTCTTGCTATTCAAAATCAAGAGTCTCTTATTAATGTTTAGTAGAAATTGATTGGAGAACTCATTATTAATGGAGTATTGTCATATGTTTCGGTTTCCTTTATAAAGAATTTGCAATTCAATGAATTGGGCTTCCTCATTGATAGTCGTATCATGATCTAACAAGTATTGGATCATTGGCAACTAATATCAAATGGTCATTTATCTGTTTAATTGTTCTAGTTGATGGAAGTCCCGGTTGGAACTCTGTTTGAGAACTCATTATTAGTTGATGGATTTATCATAATAGTCCTGATTTTGGAATGTTTGATAGAGCTTTATAATTTTGTTTATGTATCGATCAGTTTCATGTTGCAGAGAAAGCATTCAAAAGCTGATTGTTAATTCCTAATTGGAGTTAAGTCTGTAACTAATCGGTTTCAAGAACTGTTACCAAGCATATGGTGGTGTTAATACTATTAATAGTTTCAAGATTGTTATCGGCCTTTGGTAATGATAAATATGGCAGTTTCTCAAATAGTGAATGGATTTAAGATTTGAAACAATTTCAAGAAACCATTCTCATTAATGATGATCAACGCGGCTATGGCTTGCTCTTTACCATGAAACTAAGGGTGGAAAACATTTGATAGATGGGTATGGAAATATGATGATAGTCCTTTTGAAAGAGACTGAAAGTAGATGTATGAAGAAAGGTCATGCATTTGTACTAACAAGTTCTGATTGAGTAGACCAACAAAGAACATTAGATTGTGTGTGCGGTTCTTAAGAAGAGAAATATTCTCTCTTGTTGGTCCAAGAGAGAATCGATAATCAATGACTGATTTGAAAAGGTGAGTTTGATATTGGTGAGATCAGTTTTTCAATCAATCTTGGAATATGGTATTGAGATGATGTTGTTTTATTCAGTGAATATATATTGTTTTGGAACATCGAAGGATTATAGCCTCTAATTGAATGGTTGCAAGGATAGAAGATTGAATTTGCAGATTTGAAATGATTACGATCGATGCCCTCTGCATCACATAGACATATGACATATCAAAGAGTATATCCTCAATGTCGCATAGCTCCAACTGTAATAACCCATGTGTACTATGTAACACCCCATATGAATAATCTATATAAATGACAACCAAAAAAAAAAAAACCAAATAAATTAACTAGAAAAAACACAACATTTTTTTTATTAACAAAATATAAATTAGCACTGAAATACAACTCAACTGACTTAATCAGTTATTTAATATCCAAGGGTAAATGATTACATGAGAGTATAACAATATACTCAATATTTAATACATATTTTCTATGAGTTCAAAATTGATTCTAATTGCCCTTATCTATCCTAAGCACTGCTCTGATAACAAGTAACCAGGTAATAATCTATTTTCCATATATCTTTACAACAGCTAACCATTCCCCCAAAAACATTGTTTTCCTCATCTATAATCTTGAAAACACCAATAAGAAAACAACCACAAACAAACAGGGCTTAGTCAAAAAGACTAAGATGGTGGAATACCTCCAAAGCATCTGCATCATACAGGTTAGAA